>BMAU01007584.1:0-27058 GCA_019973935.1 Trichonephila clavipes | reverse complement strand
CGCATTACGCTATATCTTACTTCAATGGATTATAAATATCAAATGACCTTTATGTAATATCAGCAAATATAATGTAAACATGTATCAAATATGTAAAATCAATGATTTGGCCATGTGACTTTACAAAATTAGAAAAATTCAATTATGGATTTGTATGTTTCCATGCAAACACAATTTAAAAAAGTTTCAAAACCTCAAAATTTTCTTAACTGTATAAAGGATTTCTAAACAAGTTTTCCAAAATATAAACCGTTTTTATGTTTTTAAATATGAAAACTGGTATTTTAGGCATGTAACAAACTTCTCGCAACGACAAAAAGTTACACATCTGAGGTTTCGCCGTTAGTTCATCATATTATTGAAACCGAATCATAACAAATAAAGCTTCTTAAAAACTTTGTCTCTGAACAATGGGGTCAAACATTAATATTCTCTCACTTATGAATATTTTAAAAATATATTGTTTAGTTTTCAAAAACATAACATAAATGTATTCACTATGAATTTTTAAAAAATTTGACATTTCTTTTGCCACGATATATGACTCCAGCCAACATTTTGAGAAAATCCCCAAAACTCACATAATATATAGTTACATGGTAAGCAACATATGAGCGGGGGAATACATTACATTCATACAATATATTCTTAGAGAACATGAATAAAGAAAGTTTCCTTTAAAAATGACTATTTTGAGAAAATTGAGTTTTCACTTAAAGTGCCACTTCTTTATTTAAATAAAATAATATGAATTACAACATAGAGTTCAAGTCCCATATTTGCTGAATATTAGTATCTTTGCAATTTATTTTTAGCTAAAATAGTAAGTAAAAAAACCTTAAATTGCCCAGAATAGCATTTTTCGTTTGTTTTTTTAACGAGATAAGATGTCTCTTATAGCTATACTGAAAATCCTTTTTCAACTTCTGTGTCAATTTTGAAGCAATTGCAGCTTTCATGCTTACAGATATCACCTAAACATAAAGCAACATAAATATAATTTTCCGTATGAAAAATATCAAATATGATTTTTTAAAGAACATCTTTAAAAATCTTGGTATTTAAAAATACTTGATTAAACGACATTTGTGTTTTTCGCTGGGATTTTTTAAAGTTAGCATTAGGTTTTGTTGTTGCAGACATTTTCTAAAAGAAAGTTTCTACAAATTTCAAAAATTGATATTCTTAAACTGGACAAATGTTTTCTGCAAAATTAGCTCAAAATAGTGTTACTTTCTTGCGTGTTTTTAAACATGATATTTATGTATTTATGTATAAACAAAGTCCCCGCAAAGGCAAATAAAATGATCATGATTTGATGTATCATCTCATACTTATCTTTAAAAAAAACTATTATTAAAACATATTAACTCAAGACTTGGAATATATATTAATTGCATTATATTTATACAGTAGTAAAAACTTTAAACAGATTAATTAATTTTCAGAAAAACAAACTTTTAGTTGAGCTTATAAATATGATTATTACGGAATCTGGTTTGAAAACTGCTATTCTTTTTTGTTATGATATCTGCTTAAGAATATTTCAAAATGTCACTAGTAAATTAACAACAAATAATGTATTTTAAGAAACAAGAGAAAATATTTACACAATTAAAAAACATTTATAGCAAAACAATTTTTATATATAAAAAAAATCTTACCTTGTAAAAGTATTTTCTTCCATTTATTTTTCATCACATATTACTTTCTATTAAGGCATTATGCAGTTATAAAATTAAAATTCACTATAAATATTTCTATCAGGGCCTAATTTTTTCTTAACACTTCACTTAAAAACAATATGAAGATTTAGTAAACGCTAACTATAACTAATTAAAAATGGAATTTAACTCAAAAGATCACAATTTGTAGTAAAAATGACTACATTTTAGGTATATAATATTCTACTTAAAACCACATGAAAATCTGAAATTGCCTCCAAAAGTTTTTAGAAAATCTGAACACAATAGTTGCAGTTATACAAATTATCTAAAGTTAATTTGGTGTATTAAAAATAAAAAATTAGCTTTGAGGCTTTGCAACTCTTCCTAGGTGCCAAGCAATGCTTGGTATTTATTTTATCAAATATGGTAAACTAATCAGATTATTTCTTTTAGACAAAAATCAGCCTTTAAAACAGCTTAGAATCTTCGTATGTAATGGCTTGTATGTTTTATCATTGGAACAACCTTGATTTGTAGATTTCAGAAAAGCCATGTGGCCGTGGTGGAATGCCGAGTGGTATGGTATCGACTGTGCGCGCCATACAGGTTCGCGAGCTTCCAAATACTAAAGACCCGCCGTGTAGGGGCAAAGATGGCGATGCACGTTAAACGTCGAGAGCTGAAAACGCCCTGTTGGTGTGGTGTGGTAGTTAGAGAGGGGGTGCCAGCTGAGGTGTCGTCCACGTCACTAATCATGGTTCGTGGCCATACTCCGTCGCCAAAAAAGCCCTCGTGTAGCTGAACAGTGTTGATGCGAAATATTCAATCAATCAATCACCACCAGAAAACAAAACTCTCAAAATTATTTTCTTAAAAAGGGGTTTATCCCTACTAACTGATTCTTTAATAATATTTCTTTGAATCATCATTTTACGCGTTAAATTAGCTGAATCCTTTCGTACTTTTCGATTACAACAACACATTATACAAACAAATGCCTGTTAGGGTTATCATTTATTTTGTATTTGTATTACTACTTCTTGATACTTCTTTAAATGTTTTGATTACTTTATCCTTATTTGTTTTTGACTAACATTGGTTTCTGACCCGCATGTTTGCCGTGTGCGGCGTCCCGTAAGGAGCGCAAAATGGTGCCCTGGGGATCCTTTGC
This sequence comes from Trichonephila clavipes, assembly GCA_019973935.1. Taxonomy (NCBI): domain Eukaryota; kingdom Metazoa; phylum Arthropoda; class Arachnida; order Araneae; family Nephilidae; genus Trichonephila; species Trichonephila clavipes. The sequence goes on along the minus strand of BMAU01007584.1, from coordinate 24,220 downwards.
GTTCCCTTTTACCCATCGCTCCTCCCGTATGGAGGAGATCAGTGTGCTCAGGGATTTCCTGTTCTCGGGCCCACGCTTCATCCTGTAGAGCGGCAGTGCAGGAGGAGCCCGCTCCTGTCATTCAGCTGGTGGTACTCTCTTCGGTGTCCCCGGAAGAGAACAAGTACACTGTTGTAGAGTGAGCGCGCAGATAAGTGTGGTGTCAGTTTAATCTTAGCCGATCCTCGCCCTGATGTAGCATTATATTCTGGGTGTATTCAAGTAAGTGCCGTGCCTGGTGTTTGCCAGATGACCGGCACATGCTGCCTCCCTTGTTGAACTCCGTGGTGGGTGGAGGCACGCTGTAGAATGAAATGATGTTTTCGCGCTTATGGATTCAAGTCGGCTGTGCAGGGTAAAGGCCTTGTATTGCCCAACTTTTTTGCATTATTTCGATGAAATCAAGCAAACGTGTAAGATATTTATTAATTTCCTTTGCCTAATTAGGTCGCGTCTCTTAAATCCCCATTTGGCAATGATAATTAAGCTCCTCAAACGAATAGGTGGGGAGAACTGAAATCCTGTTAAAAAATTGGTGATCCGTGGGTGATCTACTGTTGAAACTAGTTCTTCTACTCAAACGTGGAAGTCTTCCTACTGCTTAAAAACATTTCTCGATTTACCCGTGAATGTAATTCTCCATAAATTTTAAAGCCCACACATCCTGTGGAGTTTGTTTCCCGAACCCGACCTGTTGACCACCCTCAGCAGAAATCCTGATGATTACCCTATAACTAAAGGGGTGTTATTCAGGTCAGAAGAATCACAAATAAAGAAAAAGATTCAGCAGTTATGTTCCATTCAAACATTTAATTTTAGTCTTCACAGATGTGCCCCACATTACCCCCAAACCATTAAAGCTGGATACTTCTGAATTGTAAAATCCGTCCATACATTCCGAATCCTCTGCGTTGCTTTATGCCAGAGGTTCGACACTCACAAACTTCCTGCCGCGTGGTCAACTTACTTTATTCAGATGTGTACCGTTGGACATGCTTCACAGATTGTACTTAGAGGTTTAAAACGTATTGTGTGATATAGTGTAAATACTCATGGCCAAGCAGATAGATTCCTTGCCGATTCAAACTCTGACCCAAGTGGGGAACTGAAAAAGAAATTCAAGTAATTCAAAACCAATAAATATATCTCATCCTGAAACCTTCTGAAAATTAATAGTCCTCCAGTTATCCAAACCTAGCCAAGGCTGCAAAAACCTCAATAGTAAACAATTACACTCAAACAGATGAAAACACTACAAAAATAATATGCCCACCTTTGCAGTAATGCCTGAAACCTTCGTGTTCTCATAAATCAAGTACCAAATACATCGCTCCTTAAATGCCGCTACAGTCTTCCGTGAACATTCTCATCGACTCGTAAGTTTGCACAACATTCATATTGCACCTTCAGTAGCAGCTACTTTGTCAGAGCTTCAACCAATCTTCGTCCCTACATCTAATGACCTACCTTCCACCAACGATATAGCCTGACTCCGTATTGAGTTAGCTTCCTCAATCATATAATATCTGCTTCTTCATCCAACTCAAATATTCAACTCACTTCTACCTCAACAACAACACATAATTTTAAAGAAAAACAAAAAATTCGGGATAGGAAAAGAAAAACAAAAGAATTACTTAAAAATATTATAGACCTAAAAATGGCTCAAACATAGACCTCGAAAATCCGCTCCCTGTTGAATATACAACGGATGAGGAAAAGACATGATTGTGTTTATGATGCGGAAGATGAACTTGAATCGAATCCTAACTGCTATGCTAAAAAGACGGAAAGACATAGGGTCATTACTTTTAACACCCACTCGTAAAGAAACTGGGCAAAGGATAAACTATGTATACGTATATATATGGCATATGTATATATGTGTGTATGCCATGTATTTATGTGTATATATAACTTTTCTTGATGCATAACATAAAGCTTTTTAAGCAATTTTCAAACTTTTTTTTCTTTTTCGTTTCTCACTTGATCTGTTTTTAACCTTTGTTCTGACTTGGTGGGGTTTTCCAAATTCACCAAAATTATATAAAATGTTTTTTATCTCAAGAATGATTCTGTATTTCTTATTTATTTCCACCAAATATTACTCTTGTTTTATCAAAATTTTAAGATCTCACTGTTTCCTCATTTTTAACAATGTTTAATGCAGTATAGCCAGAATTGGTTTCGCTATGCCATTAAGCAATACAATCAATCAATCAATCAACTTGGGACCCTATCTGCGCTAAGTTCTCAGATTTGGCTAGCTATTGGAGCAAATTCTCTAAATATTCTATAAAAGCCAAAGAATAACATATAACATGGGAAGGGTCCACTATGATTCCTACTTTTTGACATCTCAAATAATAATGTGCATGTGACAGATGTGGCAACTGGGAATTAAAAACTCAAATGGATATTGAAATTGTGGTGAAATCAGTAGATCTTATCAAAAAATAGTCGTCAAATAGCTTCTTCTGTCTTCGCTACTATTCTGGGCATTAATACACCAGAATGTGTGTAAAACTTTTGGCTTTTTAAATCATAGAACTCAATTATTCTTAGACAAACCCCGGCAATGTAACAATTGTTACAGTTTCACGCACTCAATACGTTTTTGTTCCAGCGATGTTCGATGTATTAATTATGGAGGATCCCAGCTTCCTGGAAAATGTACAAACCCTTCAAATTGCAATAAACGTAAAGGAGTAATCGTCCAGCAAACTCTCCCAATTGCTCAAATTTTTATAAAAAGAAAAAAATCTCGAATATAAAAATGTACTAAGCACTTAACTTTGGGAGAAGCTCGACGTAAAAATTCAAGGAAACTCACTTCTATAAAATTACGCCATAGCAGTAAACACAGCAGCCGCAGGAACAAATATACAAAAATATGAGAAAAAAATTAAAATAGATAGAAAATTTTCAAGCAGCTCTTGAAAACACAAACTACAGCCATATAAATGAACCTGATGCAAATAATGATCGAATCAATGTTTAAACATTTGATATAAATAAAAGAAAAATTAGTAAACAACCATCATCGCCTATTAGAAAAAAAGAAAAATAGGTCATCACTGCAACAGAAAATTGAAATATCCATGTCTGGTACATTATCAATCAATATGGATAAAGATAAAAATAATATTGAAATTGATACTCTTAAAGTTTTAAATTGCATATTTTTCTCGAAAATACTGAGTTATATTTTTCTTCTTAAAAACAGGCAGTAGAAAATTTATCTATATATCTTTAAACATATTTATAACCTCAAGCGGAGGATTTTAAAAAAAAAAAATTTTTATTATATTTGGTTTTCCTCTTGGCATATCTTTTTATGTGTTTTCTGTAATGGAATTATAAATTAAAAACAAACTTATTGGTTAAAAATCTTCTTTCAAATAATCAGATGTTTTTATATTTCAAGAGATTTTAAAACCTAAAATCGACAATTTGGTGGCAAATCCCAGGTAAAAATCATATTCAGACAAGATAGACCAGAGGAGGTGCAAAAGATAAAAGAAAACAACAAGTGAGCTTCGCTAGACAAATACCTTAACAATACGCCATCTGCAGACTACGAAATTTTAATATTGCAAATTATAATTAATGATACTTCTTTTCATTTGATAAATTTATATGCATCTCGAGGACCTAATAATACAATAACTTAATTTTTCTCCTTGATTCCTTAGTGAACCCAGTTTTTATTTTCGGAGATTTTAATTTGCATCACCCAATATGCAAAAATTCTAATCATACGCCCCTCCTCAATACAGTGAAATCTTTATGGGATTGCTAACAAATTCCACTTTCATTATTCTAAATACTGATGTTCCAATGCATAGAAACAATGTTGGCTCTAGTGCTCTTCTGGATTCTACTTCATGTTTTGAAGTTCATCGGATACAGCAACACTTTGATTGTGCCCCTACAATAGTGATTGGGTCCCTTGTCAGATTTTAATCTTCATAACCCGATTAAAAGAACTATAAAAAAGTGGATTGCGCTCCTCAGTAATAAAAAAAACAAGCAAAACTTTCATTGTCTGGAAGTTTTTATAAAGATAGACAATTACAATCATAATCCATCTGACAATATAGCTAAAATAATTTCAAATAGTAATACTCTTCTGATATATAAATATCTAATAGAATTTTCCCTCTCTCCATGGTGTAATAATGCTTGCCATAACCTTTTACAAACTTAAAGACACACTTTAGAAAAGCCAGTCGGGAAATCTCCCGCAAATTGTGGATTCGATATAAAGGACAATATTCCAGCCGGCTCACAATTTTATATCAAAAAAATCCAAAAAAGAAAATTATGGGGATACAGTCATGCAACAATGTTCCTAACCCAAGAATATCCTAGAGAACGATCATCAAGAAAAATCGCACATGAAAAATAATCCTGAACCAACATTGAATTTCCTCTCAAAACATAAACAGGAATAATATACTCATCCACAGATTCAGCAACACTCTTTGCAGAAAAACTTCAGACATCCAATAATATATTATCCATGAGAGCTCCTCTCTCTCCCTTTTGGACACTTTTCGCCCAAGATAATAGTTTTGTAGAGTTTCTCAAATCATCATCATAATCATAAGCTTTTCATTGCCATCTGCGCGTGCGCGAGACCTCCCAGCAATTGCAGGTAGGCGCTTACTCGCGCAAGCACCTAAGATGCAATCTGCGCAGCGCGTGTGCGCTAGCTTTTTTCAACCATAGCGGACCCCGTGCATTCATTCATTCGGACTTCGCAACTTCCCTGGAGGCCGCGATAGCCAGTGGTATAGGTATCAGATCGTGGCTCGCCTTGTCACGAGTTCGGAGCCCAATACCACTAAAGACCCGCCGTGTAGGGCAGCTGATTAACGTTAAATATGTCGAGAGCTGAAAACGTCCTCCTCCATTGGTGTGGTAGTTAGGGAGAGGGGGTGCCAGCTCAGGTGTCACCCACGTCACTTGACCAAGGATCAAAATTACGCGGTCCGCCGTCGCCAAAAGCCCTCATGTAGCTGAACAGTGCAAAGTTAATATTCAATCAATCGATCCGACTTCCCTTGGCTGCGCATGCATCCTCCGAGCAGCAGTAGATCGTGGATCAAGAATACAGCCAAAGCAAGAAGCCCAAATCTGATAACATCGCCTTAAAAATTAATATATATATATACAGCCCTATACGCACATTATCTATTATTTCTTGTTTTTTTGATAAAATAATATAGAATATAGTTTCTTTTCAGAGAGAAATATATATATATATATATATATATATATATAAACCCTACTGTCTCCCTACATTTGTGAATCTCGAACAATTCAATGAATATCAACCTTGTATATTTATTCTGATATTAATTTGTTTTACTGGAAAATGATTGAAGTCACACAGCAGCTTAAACTTCCAAAAAATTAATTTCAACAACGCATTTCCTCAACTCTTTTTTCCCACGTGCGAATCGAAATGTTGCCCTCGAGTAACAAAAGACATGCGACATCGCACAAATTCCATTATATTGTAGCAAAACCTGCCACCAGGAAGCCGTCGCAATTGTAAGAGAACCTAATTATCACCCTGATGAAACGAATCCACGGCGCATCATTAAAGCTCAATCCAATCCAGTGAAATAGGCGAGTCATCCTAACAAGAAATTCGAAGCTGTTAACCGGCGTAATAGAGAGACAGAAGCCTCCTTCAGAACCTCAGACAATGAATAGGGCGCTTTGCACAACGTTCCATCTGATACCACTAGGCTACACGCTGCATAGATGCTTATTTCCAACATGTTACTCAACTCTGTTAATACGTAGATGGTAGTTTTTCAAATGATCAAGAAAAGATAAGACGGGTAAAAATCCCGCAGGGACCCACCGTTAGCTGGCGCCAAAAATTCTTTCGCCAAAAGCGCCAAATTGAAGGTTTTCAGAAAGGCGTCAATGACAAAAACTTTGGGAAGCGCATGCGTCAGCGGGGGTGGGAGAAGGGGGGATGAAATGGGCGTTTCTCAAAAGAGATGAACGAATAAATACATTAAATTAACTTGTATAAAGAAAAACGGAAGAAGCAATGAAATTCATTTTAAAAAAGCATTCTAAAACCAAAGTGTACAACATGATTTACATTTTTAAAAAGGACGAAAGGGGGCGTTTCGCAAAGACAAAATCGAAGAAAATACATGAAATCAATCATTTTAAAAATGTTAAAAGCACTTACCTTACGCTTAGATTTCGTCATCATGATCTGTTGGTGATGCACCCTGTGATGGATGCAAGGAATTTATGAAAATCCTCATTCACCAACTTGTGATCGTTAGATCGCCGCCAAATGTCTTATTAACTTTGCTCGTCATATTCTTGCTTTCTTCCGCCACTCAAGTCATTCACCACGAACGCATTCATGCTCTTGCCAAACCAATATCTCTCGTCAAACGCAAGATAATAGTTATAGCAAGTTTGCTTCGCTAAACCAAAAGTGCCCTTTCTCACACTCCGAACGACGTCGTGGCGATTATCTTTCGACTGGTTGCGGCAACGCCATTCGTAGCCGTCAACCGTTCCCTTCGCTTTTGCAAACGCATATTTTTACACCCGCTCGACATACATATGTATAAGAGAAGAGAAGCAATTAAATTAGCTTTCATACACCGTCTTCTATCCTCTCTCTTCCCCTATGTGCCCAGGAGCACAAAGAAACCTGTCGTAGCCTCTTCACTTTCAAAGTATCTTCCTTTCTCACGCCATTCCTTAACAACCGGTGGAGAGCAAACCTCTCCAGCGAAGTCAAAAGGACGTTTTTTCGAAAAGGCGAAAATATGTTGCACTTTTTAGGTTGCCATTTTTTCCGTGATTGAAAAATTCAAATTTTTTGATGAATGGAAGGTTACCATATATTGTAACCTTTATCGCTCAAAATTTATGACTAAAAATTTATGACCAAAAGTGGATCCTCCTAGATTCGGGACCAAGAAAATGCTTCCAAAATAATAAATATTTCGTTTCTTTATATAAAGTGAAGACTTCCGAAGAGAGTCTGAACTAAGAATTTTGAAAAATTCACATTATTTTCAGAGTTACCACCAAATGAAATAATTATCAGCTTTTTCAAAATTGCTCCCTCTGTTGTCGTAAAAACATGGATAAACCCACTTAAGCTACATATTTCAAAAATTTAGTTGAGCTCCTTGTAGAGAAATTTGAGCTATATATAGGCACAAAATATTATTATAATAAAAGCATTTTTCACAAAAGGAGAATATTTTTTGAAAAATGGGTCATTTGATAATTTTGTCAAAATATTGTACTGAAATAATATTTTACGTAAAATATTACCTTAAGACACCCTTTATATACATTTTCAACCTAAGTGACACTAAATATCATAAATATTGTATCCATTTATACGCTTTTTTTGGTAAAATCACGGTTCCGACGTAGTCGGATACCTAAATTGAAATTCTCACATTACATTAGGCAAATAATGCACGGTCATTGTCAAATGTTTAAATGTAATTCTTCTTCCCTGTAAGGTCTTAAAATAGCTAAAGAGTCTCTAGAGTTTTCAAAGATTTTCTGTAATTTGGTAAATATTCACTTCTAAAATCTTGATTTCTCTTGTAGAATATCTATTTTTTCATCATGTGTGATTTGGCATTAATATTTGAGACCACAAATTTTTTGACGAGCCTATTACTACCTCGCACAGCATTACCAAAACAGTATTCCTCCCCTTGTCCTATAAGCTGATCTTTCCGGCTACATAATACTCTTTTGTCAGAGAAGCAACATATGCCTCGATGTTCTTTCGGTACAACTAATAATAAAGTGGCTCTTTCGTCTCAATATATATATATAGGTAGTTACTTTCTTAAACAGCTATCAATTAACGGGAGAAGCATCTGGCACATTACAGCTTAAGGTATTCGTCTACGTTCGAACCGTGATTTTAAAAGCGTATATAAATGGGTTAATATTCATGATATTTAGTGTCACTTAGATTAGAAAATATATATAAAAATTATTTTAAGAATACTATTACAACAAAAATTATTTAAGTAATAATATTTGACAAAAATAAACATAGAATGACCCATTTTCAAAATTTTCCCCTTTTGTGAAAATGCTTCTGTTATAATATTTTGCCTGTATATAGCTCAGACCTCTGTACAGAGGCTCAACTAGAATTTTTGAAATACATTTAGAAGTGGGTTTGGTTTATCCAGGTTTTACACGACAACAGAGGGGAGGAGTTTTAAGTAAAAAACGCTGAGTTATTTCAATTGGTTGTAACTCTGAAAATGTGAATTTTTCAAAAAAAAAATAGTTCAGACTCTTTGGAGAAGTCTTTACTTTATATAAGCAAAATATTTTTTTTATAATTTTAGAAGCCTTTTTTATAAAAGGATATCATTTTGAAAAAAGGTTATTCTAAGTTAATTTTTTGCCAAAATATTGTATTTAAATAAAAAATTTTTGTCAAAATGTCCTTAAAACAACTTTTACATGTATTCTAATCTAAGTGACACTAAATATCATGAAAATTATCCATTTATGCGCTTTTTTAAAATCACGGTTCCGAACGTAGTCGAATACCTTAACGACTCTCCTGATAATTCTATTCCTAAACTGCCATATGAGTAATTGTCTGCAATAAATGCTCGACTGGTCATTACTGAACTCGTCTACTATAATTCAGAGATAGATACTGAAAGATTAGTACTGTGTACGAGTAAATATAATAGATTTAACTTTACGTGAGTGTGTGTAAAAAAAAAGTAAAGTAATCTAAATTTGCATAAAAATTGTAACACCAGCTGAAATAATGCTTTACACAATAAAAGGGAATTTATTTAACTTTATGTACTAAACCTTTTATGATAATCCAAAAATAATTTTTTCATTATTCTTGCACACTTCCTCAATCTCATTTACCTTTATGAATGACCCTCTCAAATGACGAGGACAACACCTGGCATCCCAGTCTCTCCAAACTTCCAAACCACGCCCTCTTTAAAACTTTGAGGCTCGACAAATTTAACGTGAATTAACCCTGCACGAAGAGGAGCTTATATAGTTTCGAAGTGCGATGTTAACAAAAACTATCAATCTAATTTTTGAAATATGAAAATCGTATACATGCTTTTCGCTGGATATCCAAAATACTCGTCCGTTTACCTTTACAATTCCACAAATCCCAACTAGCAGTCCAGATCAATTTCTCATAATTTTGCACGAAAGGTGATTATTTTAAATAAATATGCCTCATTCTTTAATTTTCATAACTCAATTCTCTGTGAATAATTGACATCCACATTTTTTCACCAAGTTTCATAGCTGTAATTAAAACTAACTGAATGCATATCTTTTTTTATCAGAATAAATATAAGCTATTGAGTCACAAAATCTTCCTCAGGACTCAAAAAATTCTTCACGAAATTTAATAATCATCATTTACATAAACCTTATCAACATTATGAGATTTCAAGAATACTTTCTGACATTATTATTTTTTAATTTCGTATTAATGCTATGAAACTTCTTAAATGTGAACGAATTTAAATAGATTCCTTTTCACGAAATGTAATAATCATCATTTATATCAGCGCTTCTCAAACTCAAGGGCTTGCAGAGCATATTTAATAGTCGAAAACAAAATATTTTTTAAAAATTATTAATTTATTGAGAAAGTAAACAAACGAAATACATTCTGGCATGATAAAAAATTTTTTTAAAAACATTCACACTGATATAATATACATATAAATGCATCAGTACTGCACAATGTATTTTATTATTCATTTAGCAATACTAGGTTAAGAACAAATATAGTAATTACCAGTAGCCCAACGGGCTTTGTCATACATAAAATTATATGCAAAAATTAACACATATTGATAATTTGTACGGTTTATAATTTAATTGACGATTAAAAGCTACGTGATTCGTTCCCAAATTGCCACGGTTTTGCACGTATGCGTGCATATGTGGTGTATTGGGGGATACGAGAAAGGGAATAAATAAACAAATCCTGAGAAATTAAAAATCCTTCGCAAACACTGTGAAGATCATTTTATTGCATTCGAAAACATTCTGAGATAATTTTATGAATAGAGTGGATCAAAAAAAGATCGTATTTTGAAAAGACGTATGTATATGACCGGGCAATTTACGGGACTGGCTGAGCGGGAGAGAGAGAGCTTTAAAGTCGTATATGGTAGTTTTAGCATCAAAGTATAGTATTTTCGAATTCAAAAAACAATGTTATTGAATGGAGGGGGGCGCGATGATAATTATGATTGAATATTGGGTCGCGCAAGTATTGAAAATTTGAGAAGCACTGATTTACATAAACTTCCTTATCATCACCACTATGATTTCAAGAATCTTTTAAGACATTATTACTTTTAATTCCATATTAATGTGTTATGACACTTATATATTTGAAATATTTAAATAAATGTCCTACATTCGCAACTAAACGGAAAATAAGCTATTCAGCTGCTTTTTCAGTTGTACTTAAAATATGCTCAAGAAAAAAACAACTCTTGCATACAAATTCCGGGCTACTGAAAAACCGAGTTACCGTAACGTACCTTAACCTGACGCGCGCGCGCGTCATTTAAATTCACTCTTGAGCAAAACACGACAAAGAAGTTATCACTAAAAAAGCAGTTTAACTTCATGAACTGTTACATGAAATATCTCTTATTGCCAGCTGTATAGATCTGATTTATGAAGGAAATTTTTAACTTGAAAACTCCAGTAAGGGATATAGATTGTTTTGCAGTCTACTAAAATGTTGTTGAAATAGAAGTAGCAGAACACAACTGTGTCGAATATCATCACATGACATATGTAGAGATATTGGAAAGTTTTAATTACTAGATTATTCTTCAGAGAAGATAAAGTCAGCTTTCTTTTGAGTTGTCGTGGAGTTATACCCAGAGAAAAGGTCAGACGATCAATTACAACACACTATTGAGCAAATTACATGAGGCTCTACCCAAGAAAATAGCGTTGTATGTTTACTAAAGGTGTGCGTCTTCTGCCAATAATGCACCTACTCAGTCATCCCGAGATTTAGTTGAGGAATTAAAGTGATGTGACTTGAAATTTTGCTACACCCATCCTGTTTTTCCCTCATATCTAAGCGACTTTTTTATTCCCAAAACTCAAAAACAATTGCTGAGTTGGAGATTTGCCTGCCAAAATGATGTCACTCAAGAGATGGAATAAGGGTTTTCGATGCATTCTTCTGAGTTTTAGAATGATGGCCTTCTAAGGATCAAGAAATGTTGGGGAAGAAACGTATAACTCTGGGTTACTAGTATGTCGAGAAGTCTTAAGAATAACAAATGAAAATTAAATATCTATCTTGATTATTTTTGGTTATATCTGAACTTTAAGATAAGCCCTAATGCATTGAGCCAAAAAAAAGTCTATATCTGGCCATAATTGATCTACTCCTTCAACTTCATATAATACACCCGTCCCTCCAGTATAATGTGTTAAGAAAATTTACCTCGTATTTGTACAATGATGAAAAAATTTTCCGAATAAAAAAAAACAAAATATCTAGAACAACACTGTTACCGGAATATGTATTCACACACAATATAACTGATTACATTACCAATTCTATCTATGTAAAAGATAGCCAAACTTTTCATCGGATACTGCATTAATTAGTTCAGTTCAGTTTAGTACAGTGATATATCACTGTATTAGTGGAGACTTGGCCAACGCCTTATGCTCCGATAAAATTTTGATTAGTTTTTAACATTAGTAGTAACGTACAGCTCGTGATTGCACTGTCCATCAGTAATTTGAATTATCGCGTTGTGCTTCAACTGAGATTGATGAAAGTAGAGTATAGAGTAACTGGAATTTTAGAATGAATCTATTGGATGATGTCAGAAATTTTTCAACTTTTTGGACATGATCTATTGTTTTACATTTCGCTATTGAGGAATAAAAATCCGTGGTTGGAGATAAAATTTTTCAAAATTTCAAGCTGCGATTTGTATTTGATACAGTTTAATATAAAATGTTCACTAGTTTCTGGTACTTTGCAAATTCGCACACAAAGGAGAATCTGTTTGTTTATAAAGGAAATATATATCATTTAATGTAATTTTTTAGCTCGCAACTTATTGATTAAAACTTCTGTATTTCTATTTTTTGCTGCCTGTCTGTTCCATTTTTCCAAGATGAGAAATATAAAAAAATAATTTGTCTTTTGCTCTTTTTCCATATTTCTTCACTTTTATTTTTGTGTTGTTTTTTGAAATGTGTATGTAGATCTTCACAAGTTATCCAAGAAATAATATTCCAATGCTCTGGAGAGGCTTTTAGCTAATTTATCAACTTCTTCATTAATCCCTATTCCCTTGTGAGCTGGTACCCAAATGAATGTAATTGATTGAGCTATTTGGAGGCACTGGATGTAAAGTTCAACTTAAATTTAATATTATCGTATTGGATTTTCTATTAATATTTTGAATGCTTTTTAGGACTGATAAGCTGTCCGTCAAGATGATATAGTTTTCTGTTTCAGAAACCCAATTTTTTAACGCAGTCCATGTGGCTATAGCTTCAGCTGTGAATATTGAAATCATTTCTTTCAGTATGAAATTTTGTCGAATTTTTTTTCTTAGGGATCAAAATTCCTATTGATGTTTGATTAATATTTTTTGAACCATCGATTGCTATTATAATATTATTATTAAATTTTGGCTGAATGTAATCATTAAACATATTTTGTACTATGTCATCTGGAAGATCCTTGTTTTGAAATGGTAGTTCATGAGTATAAATGTTTATTTTGCGATTTTCGTAGATTGGAGGAGGAGGGATCCATTGAAGAATATCTACTTTAGAGATGCATAATTTTTTGAGCAGGTTGATCGTCTTTTGAAAATACTGATATCTTTTTCTCTCTATATTTATAAAAATACTATTTATATTCCAAAATAACCTTGCATTCGGTGACCAGTCTTTTAATGCTATTTGCTTGGTTATAAATTTTTGGCAAAGGAAATTATGAGTATTAATGCTTCCATTCATAGACTCTGCTCTAATAAATCTAACGGGGTATTCCTTGGGAGACCTAGGGCTAAACGTAAGGCAGCATTGTAAATCGGTTCTAGTTTCTGTCTGTTGCTATTTCTAGAAAAGAAAAAAAGTTGACTTCCATAGTCAAAGATAGAACGGAATTGTGTCATTAATAATATTTAAAAGATGATCAGATCTTGTTCCTATTTTCGAGAAGATAAGGCTTAATGGCATTTAAATATTTGAATCATTTTTTGACGACTGCATTATAATTCTTAATTGTTATTTCCGTTCAGTTCAGGTTCTGTGGGATATGGAGCAACAAAGGCTATTGTCTCCGTTAATTGTTATTTAAAAATGTTTACATTTTTTATGCATCCTCTTGATTGGTTCCGTTTTGTCTACAAATAATCATTCCATCAAAATCATGTGGCAACAATAGCCGAGTGGTCGTGGTTAATAAATAGTGGCTGGAACTGTCGAACAGCGAGTTTGACCCTGATACCACTAAAGATCCCCCCTCGTGTTAAGAGGCTTATGTACAATAAATCTGTTGTGGCTTTCGTTGACGTTGTTCGGAAGTCGGAAACTGGGGTGCCAGCTCAGGTGTCCTCCCTCGTTACTTGTCCGTGATTCAGAATTGCGAGGTACTTCGCCAACACTTACATTGTTTTACGGTACGACGTTAATAAAAACTCCTTCACTGAAATCACTTTTCTTCAAAGGGAATGATTGTTCTTAATTCTAACAATCGTAAAGTGACGAGGACAGCACCTGAGCCATCATTGCACTATCCAAAGTTTCCTACACCAACGTGAGATCTTTGAGCTTCTATAAATTTAATATGCATAGACCCTTATACATGACGGATCTTCGATGGCACTAGGACTGAACTCGGATCTAAACAGATACTACGATCGAGTTTCGCGTCGATGACCGTTCGACTACTTGGTCAATTAAAAATGATGGAAGGTGTTGTCCATTAAACCAATGCTCGCCAACCGGTGGTCCATGAACCACTGATGGTCCGTGAAAAATTTTTGAGGATCCACAGAATAATTGGGACATTATTTATATTTTTATGAAGATAAAAAATATATAAATAATTTTCAAGTAATAGAATATGGATTATACTTTTTCAAATTTTAGCTAGTTCTGAGTTGGATGACAATATAGTTACTTTTGTAGGTGTTTTCAGTGCCAATTTAAGCTCATTTCGGACCCTGGGTGCAGGGGATCTACAGGCCCCCTTGGCACTAGAATATCGAAATTTTTATAACCAGTAAATCTGTCAAGTCCAGTTTATCCGGGCCCCTGGGTGCTCGCCCCAAGCACCCAATGGACAAATCGGCTCTGGGTGCAGGGGGACTCTAGGGCTGGACAAACCGGACCCCTGTTCGGAGCGACAAATTCTAAGGGTGGCATTTGGATCAAATTTGATTAACATATTTTTTTGTTACAAAAAATTTATATTTTTTGAAATATTATTGGGTGTGAATTCAATAATTCATTTTATGTGTCTTACTTCCTTATTTTGTATTCTATATGTTTAATGTCAGTTTTCTTTTATGTTGAATTTTAAGAGTTCAAGGCAGGAGAATATGTTCAATCATGAAATTTGATAAATTTACACATCTTTTACTATTAACTTTCTCCCCATCTGGGAGTATGATCACAACGGACATTCCTTTCACCCATACGATGTCCGGTGCTAGCTATCCAAAAGAAGACAGGGGTAATAAGAATTTTATATAGAGAGTCATAGGAGATGTTTTATTTTAGTCTTGAGTGTAGTCACTGTAAGTTAAAGTAAACGTTTGTGATCCCCACTACCAATAGAAGTAATTGGCGATTCTTTCTCTTAAATTTTACTCGTTTGAAATAATAACAGGTAATTATGTCCTTAATTTCGATTTTCTTTGTATTGACTAACACTAGAATCGCGGATGGGGTCATTATTTTTGACCTCGAAAGCAATTTTGTTTTCGATCTTCTCAAAAAATTTACTAACGGAATTGAAAAAACTTTCTTGACCTTTCCTATTTTTATACCAATAATAACCTGTGAAAATATGATACGTGAAATACTTATCATTTTTTAATACTTATACCTAAAACCGCGGGCCCCATTATAATCACAAGTACTAAATTTGCAATTCAACTATTCTTGGAGTGAGAAAAGCTTTTTCAGTCCTCTAAGATACCGTATCTTATTTTCCTATACAATGTACTAGCAGAAAAACCACTTCTAGAAAGAAAACACAATGTGTAAATAAAAGTAAAAAGTTATCAGATTCAAATCCAGATGAAATGAATTCTGAAACTTTTGTTAGAAATTATGGAACGGGTTGGGAAAGCATCACCTCTGAAAGCTGTGCGCTTGGAAAAATTGAACATAATATTTTCAAAGAAAAAAGTGGCCCATTCAGTTATGCAAAGCGAAATATTAAAAATGGCTATGCAATTAGTTTAAGGAGGCTACTCTTAGATGAGCCTATGCTTCGTCATATCAAAAATTGTACAGAGAAAGAAGCTCACCGGCAACTGGGAAGAAATGAATGGCCAACAACTTTAGACGAACTAGATGCTTTTATATCAATTTTGTATACTCGAGGTATATACGATGCAAAAATAATCTAGAGCTTGATAGTCTGTTGTCTGGGGTCCACCTTTTTTCCGCGATACTACGGCGAGAGATAGATTCAGAGAACGTATGAAATTTCTGCGATTCGAAAAAACTACACAATCTGAACGCCTTCAAACAGATTAATTGTGTTTCATTTCTAAAATTTGGAAGAAATTTATTGAAAATTCGATAATTTTCTCTAAATCAGTATCATATATAACTATTGATGAGCAACTGTTTTCGTCTAAAGCTAGATGTCGTTTCACGCAATATATGCCAAGTAAACCAGATAAATTTGGTATTAAATTCTGGCTTGCCGCTGATATTAATACTAAATATGTGCTCAATTGTTTTCCATATTTGTGTAAATATGAGGAACGTCCTGTAAACCTATTTCTCTCCGAATACGTTGTTTTGCGTTTGATAGAACCTTTCGAAAATAAAGCAAGAAATATCACTACAGATAATTTTTTCATTACACTAAATCTGTCCCAAATGTTAAAAACGAAAAGAACATTATTTTAACTGGGACGATGAAACGAAATCGGAAAGAAGTGCCTGAATTTGTGAAAAAAGTAAAGATGCCGTTATACGATACATTGTTACTGGAGCATGAACTTTGACAGTTTATCAGGGAAAACCAGAAAAAATGTCTTATTGAGCTCCCTTCATCCCACAGTTGATATCGGCAATAATCACCCAAAAACGCTTCCAGAAAAAATATCATTTTACAACTCCACAAAATTTAGTGTCGACATTGCCGACCAAATGGCCCGGAATTATTCTGTGAAGAGGCAGGATTAAAGAGGTTGGCCACAGTTCACGTATTCTACAATATTCTTGATCTTGTAGGGATTAATTCATGGATTTTATACAAAGAAGTTACTGGTAAAAAACTTACGAGGAGATAATATCTTCAACAACTCATTACAGTGTTGTGTAGTGCGTATATATATATATATATATATATATATTCACAAAGGAAAGTACAAGTCAGGTACACAGACAAAAGCGGATACTACTGAAGAATCTGCGCAGGTGCGTAAAAGGGTTCATTGCAAAAATTTCCAGTGTAGAAAAAAAAACTGTAAATACTTGTTCTGACTGTGTAAAATACCGATAAGTGGAAAATGTACACAATATATAAAAAGAAGTTACCCAAAATGTGCATGAACTGTATAGGAAATCTCGACTGGAAAGAAACTAAAAATATTTCTATTCAAGTTGTCTATATCTTTTATTAACTGTATACAATATTCCATATTGCAATATCTTTTTATTTTTTATCACTTATTATAACAATTTAATGTTTAAAGTGAATAAATGTCATTGCCAAATAATTACAGCGTACTTTAAGCATAACATTACGAGTCTTTATTAATTGGGGTCAATTTGACCCCACCCGCGGTTTTAGGTATACCGAAACTGCCACGGTTCTAGTGTTAAAGTAATATATATATATATATATATATATATATATATATATATATATATATATATATATATATATATATATTTAATTATAATTTTTTTACTTTGGAGAGGGGGACGGCATTTTCCATTTTTGTCCGGGGTGCAAAACTGATAGAGCCGGACCCGCTGAATGTTTCAATCAACATTTGGCAACTGTGATAGATTGGCAGGAATAACATTTCAGTTTGTTGATATTGCTTTGCATTGCCTTTACTTTTCATGAATTCAATTTTAATCTTATGGAAATGTAAATAATGACGTAAATACGTGACAATATAATTATAGTGGATTTCCATACAGTGGTCAATCGTATTAGTAGTCTACCAAAATTGTAAAATTATACATTAAGTGTCCCATGAAGTTCTAAAGTTTGGCGAAAGCTGCATTACACAACAGTGTGTGTGTGTGTGTGTGTGTGTGTGTGTGTGTGTGTGTGTGTGTGTGTGTGTGTGTGTGTGTGTGTGTGTGTGTGTGTGTGTGTGTGTGTGTGTGTGTGTGTGTGTGTGTGTGTGTGTGTGTGTGTGTGTGTGTGTGTGTGTGTGTGTGTGTGTGTGTGTGTGTGTGTGTGTGTGTGTGTGTGTGTGTGTGTGTGTGTGTGTGTGTGTGTGTGTGTGTGTGTGTGTGTGTGTGTGTGTGTGTGTGTGTGTGTGTGTGACATACACTTGCCTCCGAAAGTCTACGTACACACGATCATCTCACACATTCATGTAATAATTGCCGATTAAAAAAATGAAGTCTTTTTGAATTAATACTATTTTTTGTTTTCTCTAATTTTGTAAAGGTCAAATAATATAAACAAAAAACACCTGATTATTACATAAAATAATACAAATATTTATAACTTGAGAATGACACAAGTTGTGTGCGTCAAAAGTCTGCGTACGCTGGAAAAAGCTTATACGATAATGAATTTTAATTAAAAGTTAATACTTTTTAAGCTATTCCGTTCATTCTATAACTCTCTCAATATATTTGGCAGGGATTTAACTAGCTTAAATGTATTTTCAGGAGTTATTTTGTTCCATTCTTCTATTATGACAGATTTAAGCATTTCTTTGGATATTATTATGTTCTCCCTGATTATTCCCTAGAGTAAATTTCACAAATGTTGTATTGTGCTTAGATCTGGGTACTATGATGGCTTATGGAATTGGTTTGGGAAGTGGCAAAACAGCCATGGGGCTTCACAATGACTTTACAATGTGAGCCATTTGCTTAGCACCTTTGTCCCACTGAAAGTAAAAATCATCACTCACCGCAAGTTTCTCGGCTCTTACCCTGATATTTTACTTCAACAAGTTAAAGTAATCAATTTTGTACATTGATGATTCAATAAATTTCAGATTAATAGCCGAATCTTCCAATGCACCCCCAAACATTATGCCTTCTCCTTTGTTTCATAGTCGAAAAACGATTCTCTTTCATAAGATATAAGCAGGATTTTTTGAAGGCATATTTTTATCCTTTTTGATGCCAAAATATAAAAATTGCTTTCAATTCAATATATTACATTTTTCAAATAATTATGTGTTCTATTTAGAGGTTTTTTGGCACACAGGCTCTTGGCTCTGTTCACCCGAGAGATGAAAGGCTTCTTGAGTGCAACTCGGCCATAACAGTCATCCTTTTTCATTTCTCTTCAAATTGTTGTTAAAATCACACTTTTTTGCAATATCCCAACAACACTTTTAGCTATTTGTGAAGCTTATAATCTTGGATTTATTTTTGTAGAGCGTATTACAAAGCAAGATTCTCGAGGTGACACTGCAGACGGGCGGCCGGATCTTGGCTTGGACGTTAAAATTTTAGTTGATTTGTAGTTTATGAACACTTTTTGATCGATGAATGTCTCAGTTTCAATAATTCCTTTAAACATTTCCCCCTTTTCAGAAGATCTATGATGACTTTTCTTTCAATAATATAAGGTCTTTATTATAGCCATGGAATTTTAGAAGTTTTTCAAATCTCAAATCATGAAAAGCTTATATTGCCAAAAACATGATTTGAGCATTTGTCTTACAAACAATAGGTGTTGAAGAACTATTTTTGTAAGTGTGCACATGAACTTGGCCGAGATGGTTGGTGATTATTTGGTGGTGATTCTTGTTTTTTCATGTAAAGATGAATTTTGTTACTGTTGTTTGAATAAGGAAATTTCAAAGAATACCTTACAAGGTACGTTGATTTTCTGAAGCGAGATTTTAATGACAACTTCTAGCATAAACACATCAAAAAAAGATGGACATGTACGTAGACTTTCGGAGGCAAGTGTATAATCTATATCGATGTTCCTCAACCTTTATCCGCCGCGGACTGGTCAATGTTGGATAATTTTACCGCGGCCCACTGAGGGGAGGACATTGATTGTTTATAATTTCAGATTGTTTTGTTTTAATAATTTTATTTTAACTGTATTTAAACGTGCCTTCAGAATAAAAATATAGCTACACCAAAAATGAATATAAAGTGATTTTCATAAAATGTAGCCTAATCCCAAGAAAATATACCGCAGTAAATAAAATGGAAATAATTTAATGCTTCTCTCTTGTGCGGACCACTAGTATTTGATCCACGGACCGGGGTTGGAGACCACTGATCAATATAAAGCAGAGGTCTTCAAACTTTTTCGACTCAAAGAAAAACCCTTAAAATTTTAAGAGGTTTTAGAGGAACCTCATTCCTCTCTCTCTCTTAGAAAAATATTTCTTTAAATAATATTTAAAAATAGTTTAATATGTTATAAGTACTTTACAGGGAAAGACAATTTTTAAAAGAACAATTTAAAAGATTACAATTAAAGACAATTTTAAAAAAGTACTGTCTTTTTTATTAAATTTTTAGCATAATATTAATGTAATTTGCTCGCACATTAATACCGGATGCTTCATAAGTCACGCACATCCAGATGGAAATCCTTTTTTGTTGCTTAAAAAACCAAAAAGGGTTCGTTAAGATTTCGTCACTGATGGCAGCAGGGGCCATCACAAGAAGTTTTGAACGTAGCAGGCCTTAATTCCAAAACACTTGTCAGTTATAGTCAGCTGAACACAACAGCAAGTGCATGAATTTTTTCTAAGAGTAAAGAAAAAGCCATTGTGAAATTTTTTATTTTCGATACAAAATCTCATTGCCTGTGATAAATTCCTTTCCGCAGAAATGTCCAGGTGGAATAACACCACAATTCCATCAAAGGTAACACGTTTAGTGCAACGGTTCCGTAATGACACAAAATCGGTTTGCAGACGGAAGCAATCGGGTAGAGCGTCTATGAAAAAGTGAAATGTGGAAACCGCTTTACAAAGAAGTCCAATGAAAAGCATTCATCCGTCTACATAAACATCATTACACGAATACATATCTTTGCCGGAAACAGTGATGAACGGTATCTTAGTTACAGAAGACAGTAACGTCACACCATCAAGAGACAGTAAAGAAGTTTTAATTGAATTTTTAGATGATCGTGTCATTTCAAAGGACTTTGGCCACCATGTTTCCAACACTTGTCAATTTCAGTTTTTCCTTTGGGGGTATTTGAAAATGCCCCTTTCCTTCAAGAATAATCCCCCCCAACGCTTGATGAACTTAAAAGTAACATCCTTCATGCAATATTGGACATGAAAACCACACACTCTTCGTTAAGTGTCAATTAATCTGATAAAAACAATTCACGACTGTGTGTCCAGGAAACGGACATCATTTTGGACATTTATTGCCATTTCACCATGTCTGACAACTGACAATAAAAAGATAACCGCTCAACCTTTGTTTGTCCCTTTATTCTGTTTGTTACGCCATAATTCATCTGTCTTTAAAAACTCCACCACAAACGTTGATGTGCGCCACTTTTAAAACACTCGGTATTAATTTGTGATCAAGTGTCACCTACATGTGCAAAACGCTTAGTAACTGGGAGATGTGCTTGCCTTTTTCTTGGACAAACTGTCGATATCTAAGCGTATTGAAATTATCTGCAGGTGCGTTTCTGTATTTTGCATGTAATTATTTATATTTTGTTGTTTAATGTAACTACTCAAGATGGGGGAAATATTTTCACCAAATTCATTGTTCTGAATGGCATTAAAATGTTTATAGCTATGCGAAAAATACTGCGTATTTGTATAAATTTAGAACCTAAAATATAGGAGCTATCCTTGCTTGAGTTAAGATTTTACATCGAAACTGTTGATATGTTGATATATATACAGTCGACTTTCGATAATTCGAACTTTCGATAATACGAACCTCTCGCTAATTCGAAGTATATGCTCAGCCCCCAGAAACTCTGATATTCGAACTAAAACCATACGTTTTGGTACTCAATATTTAGCAAAATTTGTGGTTGACCAGACTATTACGCCATAATTCGAAGTTTTCGTATAAAAACTCGATAATTCGATTAAGTGAAGTTAGATTCACTTCGTACCTAATTATTCCACGAGCGGTTTTTTTTTACTGAACTTATTCAGTCCAAAAATCGTACATAGAATTCACTTGTTTATTATATTTCCGGTATTTCAAGCAAGCAGAATTTTGATTTATTCCTAAGCCATCTGTTTTTTTCTTTTCCGTTGATACCCAAGCTTTAAATGGATAAAGGAACTGCTTTTCTTTTATTCACTGTGCAGTAATGAGTGATGCTTCCTTTTTCAGATATTGCACAATAATTTTGATTTGGTGTTGAGTATTTATTTCTATATAATAATGAGTCACATTTAAACAGGTGTTTTTTTTAAATAAAAGCACTCAAACTACATCCAAGATAATTCAGCAGGATCGTTTTATGGGAGAGAAATGAAAGCGAGAAATACAACCTTTATGTAAAAAATGTACGAGGCAAAGACAGGAGAGACAGGGATTTAACTTTATTCTATTATTTTTTTTAAAAAAAAACGGTAATGTACCACTAAGAATTGCTCCACGTGCTATAGTTGTTGACCCCTGCTATTAAGTATACCCCGTAGCTGAGTGTGAGCTGTGAATACGCCTTGTGTTAATTTAAGAGATTCCAAATTTTAAATTAAAAATATTATTTTACTAAAGTTGTGGTGATTTACGTTTCCTACCTGTTTATTTCGATAAACCTTGGGCCACTACTTTACACCTCACCTCAGTGTAGACTTATCACGCGAAAGGAACGACGTGCCTTCTTTTAAAAAGTACAAGTGCTTAACAATTTCCACGAAAAACAAAAGGTGATAGAATCAGTTGAAGAAGGTGAGAGCCATGGATGTCGATGTAGCCAAAAGCCTTTGAAATCCCACTGAGCTCTCTCCACTATTCTGAAGAATAAAGAGAAAATCTTTAGAGCATCTTCGAGTAGAGTGAGAAAACGCGTTAGTAAAGGTAATTTTCTACGTCTTGAACAGTGTTTAGTTTCATGGATGAAACAGTGTCGCGGACAGAATATTCCGATGGGTGGCTCTTTATTGAAGGAAAAGGCAAAAGCATTCGCCAAAAGAATTAGAATAGAGTTTTCGGCTAGCGAGGGATGGCTTAAATTTTAAGAAAAGGAATGGGATAGTCTTCAAAAAATGTGCGGGTAAAGTTCAAATGTCGACATTAACGTTTGTTCTAAGTGGCAGAATTCGCTTTCGGATCGAATAAAGGAGTACGAACCACGTAACATTTTCAAACACGGATGAAACCGACTCTTTTCAAGTGTTTGCCAGAAAAAAACATATTTACATTCAAAAAAGAAAAAATGCCATGGAGGAAAAACATAGCAAGGGGAGGGGGTTAACTATTTTACTGACTGTAAACATGGACGGCTCAGAAAAGATTACTCCTCTCGTCATAGAAAATCTGCAAAACCTCGGTGTTTTAAGGGCATAAACTCGTTCCCTACCAAATACCGCTCAAAACAAGAAGGCATGGATGACCACCGAACACTTTAATGAATGGTTGGTCTCACTACCAACTCGATATGAAAACAGAGAAACGACATATTCTCTTATTTTTAGACAACTGTAATGTATACAATAACGCACCACCTTATCAAATGTGAAACTTCAATTTTTCCAAACTTCTCCAAACTCAACCTCAAAACTTCAGCCACTGACCAGGGCATCATACATAATTTTAAAACTTTTATCGGCATGAAGTCGTTAAAAGCGTTTTGATAACCTCGAATATCAGCAGAATGTAACTACTATTTCTATTTTAACAGCTTTGATCATGATTATGCGCTTGAGAGCTGTTACTCTTTTGACAATTCACTGTTTTAAAAAGTCAGGCTTCCTCGCCGAATTTTGGATGTGGATGATACACTCACTGAATTTAATGCTGAACCATCCCTTTTGGAAAGCTCTTCCAGAACAAGATTTGACGTTTGACACTACGTGTTGGCTGACACGGACATTGCTGTATGGGGAGTTCTATTCGACGCTGAAATTGTGGCTTTGACCACAATAATACAGAAAGTGATGAAGACGAACGGGAGTGAGCGATTCCGGTTACTCTGTCAGAAGCTAAGCTGTCACTAAACAAACCACGCAACTTTTTCCTTCAAAATCATGTTGATGCAGACATTTTACAGGCTTCATTTGTTCCAGAAAAACTATTGACAAAGTTAGATTGAATATCCTAAAAAAAAAAAAAAAAAACAGATTTTTTCGACAAAAAAGGATTAATTATATATAGTATGTATATTCTCTCTTATATTAGTTGTTTTCAAGACATAAGTGTAAATTCTTTAATATAGGACTTTTAACTTCTGCTTTTTATACTGTATAAAATGTACTTTAAAAATTATGCCAATTGTTGCTTTATTACATAGTTTTAAATTTAAATGTGTTAGAAAAAAATCTCTTCGTGTATTTTGAGAGTTTTTTCCTGCCCCTCTCGATAATTCGAACTCTTGATAATTCGAAGTTTTTCATTGGTCCCTCCAACTTCGAATTATCGAGAGTTGACTGTATATATATAGTATATATATACACTCAGGAAACATTGAAAATAAGCGACCCAAGAAGGAAGCTGAGTACAATCGCGAAACTTTGCAAATAAGTACAGCGTAATGTGATAT
>BMAU01007580.1:0-238259 GCA_019973935.1 Trichonephila clavipes | reverse complement strand
TTTCGCAAAACGAAGACCAGATTTAGATTTCTGCTAAAATTTCGGGTTAAATGGGTCACTTTGGTAAGTTTCTAAGGCTAAAAAGAAAAGTGATTGTCTTGGTCACCTAATCGTCGGTAAAGTGGCTGTCCAGCGTCAAAGCGTCAGTTTTTTTTAAGATGATCTTTCAATTTAAAAAAGTTACAGGAATTTCGCAAAACGGAGACCAGATTTAGATTTCTGCTAAAATTTCGGGTTAAATGGGTCACTTTGGTGAGTTTCTAGGGTGGAAAAAAAAAGTTATAAGCTTGGTCACCGAATAGTCGATAAGTTGGCTGTCCAGCGTCAAAGCGTCGGTTTTTAAAGATGATCTTTCAATTAAAAAGTTACGGAATTTCGCAAAACGGAGACCAGATTTAGATTTCTGCTAAAATTTCAAGGTTAAATGGGTCACTTTGGTAAGTTTCTAAGGCTAAAAAAAAAAGTAATTGGCTTGGTCACCTAATCGTCGGTAAAGTGGTTGTCCAGCGTCGGTTTTTTTAAAGATGATCTTTCAATTTAAAAAAAAAGTTACAGGAATTTCGCAAAACGAAGACCAGATTTAGATTTCTGCTAAAATTTTGGGTTAAATGGGTCACTTTGGTAAGTTTCTAAGGCTAAAAGAAAAGTGATTGGCTTGGTCACCTAATCGTCGGTAAAGTGGCTGTCCAGCGTCAAAGCGTCGGTTTTTTTAAAGATTATCTTTCAATTTAAAAAAAAATTACAGGAATTTCGCAAAACGGAGACCACATTTAGATTTCTGCTAAAATTCGGGTTAAATGGGTCACTTTGGTAAGTTTCTAGGTGGAAAAAAAGTTATAAGCTTGGTCACCGAATCGTCGATAAGTTGGCTGTCCAACGTCAAAGCGTCGGTTTTTTTTTAAAGATGATCTTTCAATTTAAAAAAAATTTACGGGAATTTCGCAAAACGGAGACCAGATTTAGATTTCTGCTAAAATTTCGGGTTAAATGGGTCACTTTGGTAAGTTTCTAAGGCTAAAAAAAACAGTGATAGGCTTGGTCACCTAATCGTCGGTAAAGTGACTGTCCAGCGTCAAAGCGTCAGTTTTTTTTAAGATGATCTTTCAATTTAAAAAACACTTACTGGAATTTCGCAAAACGGAGACCAGATTTAGATTTCTGCTAAAATTTCGGGTTAAATGGGTCACTTTGGTAAGTTTCTAGGGTGGAAAAAAAGTTATAAGCTTGGTCACCGAATCGTCGATAAGTTGGCTGTCCAGCGTCAAAGCGTCGGTTTTTTAAAGATGATCTTTCAATTAAAAAAAAAGTTACGGGAATTTCGCAAAACGGAGACCAGATTTAGATTTCTGCTAAAATTTCGGGTTAAATGGGTCACTTATGGTAAGTTTCTAAGGCTAAAAAAAAAGTGATAGGCTTGGTCACCTAATCGTCGGTAAAGTGGCTGTCCAGCGTCGGTTTTTTAAAGATGATCTTTCAATTTAAAAAAAGTTACAGGAATTTCGCAAAACGAAGACCAGATTTAGATTTCTGCTAAAATTTCGGGTTAAATGGGTCACTTTGGTAAGTTTCTAAGGCTAAAAAGAAAAGTGATTGGCTTGGTCACCTAATCGTCGGTAAAGTGGCTGTCCAGCGTCAAAGCGTCGGTTTTTTAAAGATGATCTTTCAATTTAAAAAAAAAATTACAGGAATTTCGCAAAACGGAGACCAGATTTAGATTTCTGCTAAAATTTCGGGTTAAATGGGTCACTTTGGTAAGTTTCTAAGGCTAAAAAAAAGTTATTGGCTTGGTCACCGAATCGTCGATAAGTTGGCTGTCCAACGCAAAGCGTCGGTTTTTTTAAAGATGATCTTTCAATTTAAAAAAAAAAAAAAAGTTACAGGAATTTCGCAAAACGGAGACCAGATTTAGATTTCTGCTAAAATTTTGGGTTAAATGGGTCACTTTAATAAGTTTCTAGGGTGGAAAAAAAAAGTTATAAGCTTGGTCACCGAATAGTCGATAAGTTGGCTGTCCAGTGTCAAAGCGTCGGTTTTTTAAGATGATCTTTCAATTTAAAAAAAAAGTTACGGAATTTCGCAAAACGGAGACCAGATTTAGATTTCTGCTAAAATTTCGGGTTAAATGGGTCACTTTGGTAAGTTTCTAAGGCTAAAAAAACAGTGATAGGCTTGGTCACCTAATCGTCGGTAAAGTGGCGACCAGCGTCAAAGCGTCAGTTTTTTTTTAAGATGATCTTTCAATTTAAAAAAAAGTTACTGGAATTTCGCAAAACGGAGACCAGATTTAGATTTCTGCTAAAATTTCGGGTTAAATGGGTCACTTTGGTAAGTTTCTAAGGCTGGAAAAAAAAAGTGATAAGCTTGGTCACCGAATCGTCGATAAGTTGGCTGTCCAGCGTCAAAGCGTCGGTTTTTTTAAAGATGATCTTTCAATTTAAAAAAATTTACAGGAATTTTGCAAAACGGAGACCAGATTTAGATTTCTGCTAAAATTTCGGGTTAAATGGGTCACTTTGGTAAGTTTCTAAGGCTAAAAAAGTGATAGGCTTGGTCACCGAATCGTCGGTAAAGTGGCTGTCCAGCGTCAAAGCGTCAGTTTTTTTTAAAGATGATCTTTCAATTTAAAAAAAAGTTACGGAATTTCGCAAAACGGAGACCAGATTTAGATTTCTGCTAAAATTTCGGGTTAAATGGGTCACTTTGGTAAGTTTCTAGGTGGAAAAAAAGTTATAAGCTTGGTCACCGAATCGTCGATAAGTTGGCTGTCCAGCGTCAAAGCGTCGGTTTTTTTAAAGATGATCTTTCAATTTAAAAAAAGTTACGGAATTTCGCAAAACGGAGACCAGATTTAGATTTCTGCTAAAATTTCGGGTTAAATGGGTCACTTTGGTAAGTTTCTAAGGCTAAAAAAAAAAGTGATAGGCTTGGTCACCTAATCGTCGGTAAAGTGGCTGTCCAGCGTCGGTTTTTTTAAAGATGATCTTTCAATTTAAAAACAAAGTTACAGGAATTTCGCAAAACGGAGACCAGATTTAGATTTCTGCTAAAATTTCGGGTTAAATGGGTCACTTTGGTAAGTTTCTAGGTGGAAAAAAAAGTTATAAGCTTGGTCACCGAATCGTCGATAAGTTGGCTGTCCAGCGTCAAAGCGTCGGTTTTTTTAAAGATGATCTTTCAATTTAAAAAAAAAAAATTTACAGGAATTTCGCAAAACGCAGACCAGATTTAGATTTCTGCTAAAATTTCGGGTTAAATGGGTCACTTTGGTAAGTTTCTAAGGCTAAAAAAAGTGATAGGCTTGGTCACCTAATCGTCGGTAAAGTGGCTGTCCAGCGTCAAAGCCTCAGTTTTTTAAAGATGATTTTTCAATTTAAAAAAAAAAAGTTACTGGAATTTCGCAAAACGGAGACCAGATTTAGATTTCTGCTAAAATTTCGGGTTAAATGGGTCACTTTGGTAAGTTTCTAGGGTGGAAAAAGGTATAAGCTTGGTCACCGAATCGTCGATAAGTTGGCTGTCCAGCGTCAAAGCGTCGGTTTTCTTAAATATTATCATTCAATTTAAAAAAAAACAGGAATTTCGCAAAACGGAGACCAGAATTAGATTTCTGCTAAAATTTCGGGTTAAATGGGTCACTTTGGTAAGTTTCTAAGGCTAAAAAAAAAGTAATAGGCTTGGTCACCTAATCGTCGGTAAAGTGGTTGTCCAGCGTCGGTTTTTTTTTTTTTTAAGATGATCTTTCAATTTAAAAACAAAGTTACAGGAATTTCGCAAAACGGAGACCAGATTTAGATTTCTGCTAAAATTTTGGGTTAAATGGGTCACTTTGGTAAGTTTCTAAGGCTAAAAAAAAAAGTGATAGGCTTGGTCACCTAATCGTCGGTAAAGTGGCTGTCAAGCGTCAAAGCCTCGTTTTTTAAAGATGATATTTCAATTTAAAAAAAGTTACTGGAATTTCGCAAAAACGGAGACCAGATTTAGATTTCTGCTAAAAGTTCGGGTTAAATGGGTCACTTTGGTAAGTTTCAAGGTGGAAAAAAGTTATAAGCTTGGTCACCGAATCGTCGATAAGTTGGCTGTCCAGCGTCAAAGCGTCGGTTTTTTTAAAGATGATCTTTCAATTTAAAAAAAGTTACGGAATTTCGCAAAACGGAGACCAGATTTAGATTTCTGCTAAAATTTCGGGTTAAATGGGTCACTTTGGTAAGTTTCTAAGGCTAAAAAAAAGTTATTGGCTTGGTCACCTAATCGTCGGTAAAGTGGCTGTCCAGCGTCGGTTTTTTTAAAGATGATCTTTCAATTTAAAAAAAAAAAAAAAGTTACAGGAATTTCGCAAAACGAAGACCAGATTTAGATTTCTGCTAAAATTTCGGGTTAAATGGGTCACTTTGGTAAGTTTCTAAGGCTAAAAAAAAAGTGATTGGCTTGGTCACCTAATCGTCGGTAAAGTGGCTGTCCAGCGTCAAAGCGTCAGTTTTTTTTAAGATGATCTTTCAATTTAAAAAAAAAGTTACAGGAATTTCGCAAAACGGAGACCAGATTTAGATTTCTGCTAAAATTTCGGGTTAAATGGGTCACTTTGGTGAGTTTCTAGGGTGGAAAAAAAAGTTATAAGCTTGGTCACCGAATCGTCGATAAGTTGGCTGTCCAGCGTCAAAGCGTCGGTTTTTTTAAGATGATCTTTCAATTAAAAAAAAAAAAGTTACGGAATTTCGCAAAAACGGAGACCAAATTTAGATTTCTGCTAAAATTTCGGGTTAAATGGGTCACTTTGGTAAGTTTCTAAGGCTAAAAAAAAAGTGATTGGCTTGGTCACCTAATCGTCGGTAAAGTGGCTGTCCAGCGTCGGTTTTTTTTAAAGATGATCTTTCAATTTAAAAAAAAAGTTACAGGAATTTCGCAAAACGAAGACCAGATTTAGATTTCTGCTAAAATTTCGGGTTAAATGGGTCACTTTGGTAAGTTTCTAAGGCTAAAAAAAAAGTGATAGGCTTGGTCACCTAATCGTCGGTAAAGTGGCTGTCCAGCGTCGGTTTTTTTAAAGATGATCTTTCAATTTAAAAACAAAGTTACAGGAATTTCGCAAAACGGAGACCAGATTTAGATTTCTGCTAAAATTTCGGGTTAAAAGGGTCACTTTGGTAAGTTTCTAGGGTGGAAAAAAAAACTATAAGCTTGGTCACCGAATCGTCGATAAGTTGGCTGTCCAGCGTCAAAGCGTCGGTTTTTTAAAGATGATCTTTCAATTTAAAAAAAATTTACAGGAATTTCGCAAAACGCAGACCAGATTTAGATTTCTGCTAAAATTTCGGGTTAAATGGGTCACTTTGGTAAGTTTCTAAGGCTAAAAAAAACAGTGATAGGCTTGGTCACCTAATCGTCGGTAAAGTGGCTGTCCAGCGTCAAAGCCTCAGTTTTTTTTTTAAGATGATTTTTCAATTTAAAAAAAAAGTTACTGGAATTTCGCAAAACGGAGACCAGATTTAGATTTCTGCTAAAAGTTCGGGTTAAATGGGTCACTTTGGTAAGTTTCTAGGGTGGAAAAAAAAGGTATAAGCTTGGTCACCGAATCGTCGATAAGTTGGCTGTCCAGCGTCAAAGCGTCGGTTTTCTTAAATATTATCATTCAATTTAAAAAAAAATTACAGGAATTTCGCAAAACGGAGACCAGATTTAGATTTCTGCTAAAATTTCGTGTTAAATGGGTCACTTTGGTAAGTTTCTAAGGCTAAAAAAAAAAGTTATAGGCTTGGTCACCTAATCGTCGGTAAAGTGGTTGTCCAGCGTCGGTTTTTTTAAAGATGATCTTTCAATTTAAAAAAAAAGTTACAGGAATTTCGCAAAACGGAGACCAGATTTAGATTTCTGCTAAAATTTTGGGTTCAATGGTTCACTTTGGTAAGTTTCTAAGGCTAAAAAAAACAGTGATAGGCTTGGTCACCTAATCGTCGGTAAAGTGGCTGTCAAGCGTCAAAGCCTCGTTTTTTTAAGATGATATTTCAATTTAAAAAAAGTTACTGGAATTTCGCAAAACGGAGACCAGATTTAGATTTCTGCTAAAAGTTCGGGTTAAATGGGTCACTTTGGTAAGTTTCAAGGTGGAAAAAAAAAAGTTATAAGCTTGGTCACCGAATCGTCGATAAGTTGGCTGTCCAGCGTCAAAGCGTCGGTTTTTTTAAAGATGATCTTTCAATTTAAAAAAAAGTTACGGGAATTTCGCAAAACGGAGACCAGATTTAGATTTCTGCTAAAATTTCGGGTTAAATGGGTCACTTTGGTAAGTTTCTAAGGCTAAAAAAAAAGTTATTGGCTTGGTCACCTAATCGTCGGTAAAGTGGCTGTCCAGCGTCGGTTTTTTTTTAAAGATGATCTTTCAATTTAAAAAAAAAAAGTTACAGGAATTTCGCAAAACGAAGACCAGATTTAGATTTCTGCTAAAATTTCGGGTTAAATGGGTCACTTTGGTAAGTTTCTAAGGCTAAAAAAAAAGTGATTGGCTTGGTCACCTAATCGTCGGTAAAGTGGCTGTCCAGCGTCAAAGCGTCAGTTTTTTTTAAGATGATCTTTCAATTTAAAAAAAAGTTACAGGAATTTCGCAAAACGGAGACCAGATTTAGATTTCTGCTAAAATTTCGGGTTAAATGGGTCACTTTGGTAAGTTTCTAGGGTGGAAAAAAAAAGTTATAAGCTTGGTCACCGAATAGTCGATAAGTTGGCTGTCCAGCGTCAAAGCGTCGGTTTTTTTAAAGATGATCTTTCAATTAAAAAAAAAAGTTACGGGAATTTCGCAAAACGGAGACCAGATTTAGATTTCTGCTAAAATTTCGGGTTAAATGGGTCACTTTGGTAAGTTTCTAAGGCTAAAAAAAAAGTTATTGGCTTGGTCACCTAATCGTCGGTAAAGTGGCTGTCCAGCGTCGGTTTTTTTAAAGATGATCTTTCAATTTAAAAAAAAAAGTTACAGGAATTTCGCAAAACGAAGACCAGATTTAGATTTCTGCTAAAATTTCGGGTTAAATGGGTCACTTTGGTAAGTTTCTAAGGCTAAAACAAAAGTGATTGGCTTGGTCACCTAATCGTCGGTAAAGTGGCTGTCCAGCGTCAAAGCGTCGGTTTTTTTAAAGATTATCTTTCAATTTAAAAAAAAAGTTACAGGAATTTCGCAAAACGGAGACCACATTTAGATTTCTGCTAAAATTTCGGGTTAAAAGGGTCACTTTGGTAAGTTTCTAGGGTGGAAAAAAAAAAGTTATAAGCTTGGTCACCGAATCGTCGATAAGTTGGCTGTCCAACGTCAAAGCGTCGGTTTTTTTAAAGATGATCTTTCAATTTAAAAAAAAAAGTTACGGAATTTCGCAAAACGGAGACCAGATTTAGATTTCTGCTAAAATTTCGGGTTAAATGGGTCACTTTGGTAAGTTTCTAAGGCTAAAAAAGTGATAGGCTTGGTCACCTAATCGTCGGTAAAGTGACTGTCCAGCGTCAAAGCGTCAGTTTTTTTAAGATGATCTTTCAATTTAAAAACACTTACTGGAATTTCGCAAAACGTAGACCAGATTTAGATTTCTGCTAAAATTTCGGGTTAAATGGGTCACTTTAATAAGTTTCTAGGGTGGAAAAAAAAAAAAAGTTATAAGCTTGGTCACCGAATAGTCGATAAGTTGGCTGTCCAGCGTCAAAGCGTCGGTTTTTTTAAAGATGATCTTTCAATTAAAAAATAAAGTTACGGGAATTTCGCAAAACGGAGACCAGATTTAGATTTCTGCTAAAATTTAGGGTTAAATGGGTCACTTTTGTAAGTTTCTAAGGCTAAAAAAAAAGTTATTGGCTTGGTCACCTAATCGTCGGTAAAGTGGCTGTCCAGCGTCGGTTTTTTTTAAAGATTATCTTTCAATTTAAAAAAAAAATTTACAGCAATTTCGCAAAACGAAGACCAGATTTAGATTTCTGGTAAAATGACGGGTTAAATGGGTCACTTTGGTAAGTTTCTAAGGCTAAAAAAAAAGTGATTGGCTTGGTCACCTAATCGTCGGTAAAGTGGCTGTCCAGCGTCAAAGCGTCGGTTTTTTTAAAGATTATCTTTCAATTTAAAAAAAAAAATTACAGGAATTTCGCAAAACGGAGACCACATTTAGATTTCTGCTAAAATTTCGGGTTAAATGGGTCACTTTGGTAAGTTTCTAGGGTGGAAAAAAAAAGTGTTATAAGCTTGGTCACCGAATCGTCGATAAGTTGGCTGTCCAACGTCAAAGCGTCGGTTTTTTTAAAGATGATCTTTCAATTTAAAAAAAAGTTACGGGAATTTCGCAAAACGGAGACCAGATTTAGATTTCTGCTAAAATTTCGGGTTAAATGGGTCACTTTAATAAGTTTCTAGGGTGGAAAAAAAGTTATAAGCTTGGTCTCCGAATCGTCGATAAGTTGGCTGTCCAGTGTCAAAGCGTCGGTTTTTTTAAGATGATCTTTTAATTTAAAAAAAAAAAAGTTAGAGGAATTTCGCAAAACGGAGACCAGATTTAGATTTCTGCTAAAATTTCGGGTTAAATGGGTCACTTTGGTAAGTTTCTAAGGCTAAAAAAACAGTGATAGGCTTGGTCACCTAATCGTCGGTAAAGTGGACGACCAGCGTCAAAGCGTCAGTTTTTTTTAAGATGATCTTTCAATTTAAAAAAAAAGTTACTGGAATTTCGCAAAACGGAGACCAGATTTAGATTTCTGCTAAAATTTCGGGTTAAATGGGTCACTTTGGTAAGTTTCTAAGGCTAAAAAAAAAAGTGATAGGCTTGGTCACCTAATCGTCGGTAAAGTGGCTGTCCAGCGTCGGTTTTTTTAAAGATGATCTTTCAATTTAAAAACAAAGTTACAGGAATTTCGCAAAACGGAGACCAGATTTAGATTTCTGCTAAAATTTCGGGTTAAATGGGTCACTTTGGTAAGTTTCTAGGCTAAAAAAAATAAAGTTATAAGCTTGGTCACCGAATCGTCGATAAGTTGGCTGTCCAGCGTCAAAGCGTCGGTTTTTTTAAAGATGATCTTTCAATTTAAAAAAAAATTACAGGAATTTCGCAAAACGGAGACCAGATTTAGATTTCTGCTAAAATTTCGGGTTAAATGGGTCACTTTGGTAAGTTTCTAAGGCTAAAAAAACAGTGATAGGCTTGGTCACCGAATCGTCGGTAAAGTGGCTGTCCAGCGTCAAAGCCTCAGTTTTTTTTAAGATGATTTTTCAATTTAAAAAAAAAGTTACTGGAATTTCGCAAAACGGAGACCAGATTTAGATTTCTGCTAAAATTTCGGGTTAAATGGGTCACTTCGTAAGTTTCTAGGGTGGAAAAAAAAAGTATAAGCTTGGTCACCGAATCGTCGATAAGTTGGCTGTCCAGCGTCAAAGCGTCGGTTTTTTAAATATTATCATTTCAATTTAAAAAAAAAAAGTTACAGGAATTTCGCAAAACGGAGACCAGATTTAGATTTCTGCTAAAATTTCGGGTTAAATGGGTCACTTTGGTAAGTTTCTAAGGCTAAAAAAAAAAACTAATAGGCTTGGTCACCTAATCGTCGGTAAAGTGGTTGTCCAGCGTCGGTTTTTTAAAGATGATCTTTCAATTTAAAAAAAAGTTACAGGAATTTCGCAAAACGGAGACCAGATTTAGATTTCTGCTAAAATTTCGGGTTAAATGGGTCACTTTGGTAAGTTTCTAAGGCTAAAAAAAAGTGATAGGCTTGGTCACCTAATCGTCGGTAAAGTGGCTGTCAGCGTCAAAGCCTCGTTTTTTTAAGATGATATTTCAATTTAAAAAAAGTTACTGGAATTTCGCAAAACGGAGACCAGATTTAGATTTCTGCTAAAAGTTCGGGTTAAATGGGTCACTTTGGTAAGTTTCTAAGGTGGAAAAAAAGTTATAAGCTTGGTCACCGAATCGTCGATAAGTTGGCTGTCCAGCGTCAAAGCGTCGGTTTTTTTAAAGATGATCTTTCAATTTAAAAAAAAAATTACGGAATTTCGCAAAACGGAGACCAGATTTAGATTTCTGCTAAAATTTCGGGTTAAATGGGTCACTTTTGTAAGTTTCTAAGGCTAAAAAAAAAGTGATAGGCTTGGTCACCTAATCGTCGGTAAAGTGGCTGTCCAGCGTCGGTTTTTTTAAAGATGATCTTTCAATTTAAAAACAAAGTTACAGGAATTTCGCAAAACGGAGACCAGATTTAGATTTCTGCTAAAATTTCGGGTTAAAAGGGTCACTTTGGTAAGTTTCTAGGGTGGAAAAAAAAAAAGTTATAAGCTTGGTCACCGTATCGTCGATAAGTTGGCTGTCCAGCGTCAAAGCGTCGGTTTTTTTAAAGATGATCTTTCAATTTAAAAAAAAGTTACGGGAATTTCGCAAAACGGAGACCAGATTTAGATTTCTGCTAAAATTTCGGGTTAAATGGGTCACTTTGGTAAGTTTCTAAGGCTAAAAAAACAGTGATAGGCTTGGTCACCGAATCGTCGGTAAAGTGGCTGTCCAGCGTCAAAGCGTCGGTTTTTTTAAAGATGATCTTTCAATTTAAAAAAAAAAAGTTACGGGAATTTCGCAAAACATAGACCAGATTTAGATTTCTGCTAAAATTTCGGGTTAAATGGGTCACTTTAATAAGTTTCTAGGGTGGAAAAAAAAGTTATAAGCTTGGTCACCGAATAGTCGATAAGTTGGCTGTCCAGCGTCAAAGCGTCGGTTTTTTTAAAGATGATCTTTCAATTAAAAAAAAGTTACGGAATTTCGCAAAACGGAGACCAGATTTAGATTTCTGCTAAAATTTCGGGTTAAATGGGTCACTTTGGTAAGTTTCTAAGGCTAAAAAAAGTTATTGGCTTGGTCACCTAATCGTCGGTAAAGTGGCTGTCCAGCGTCGGTTTTTTTAAAGATGATCTTTCAATTTAAAAAAAAAAAGTTACAGGAATTTCGCAAAACGAAGACCAGATTTAGATTTCTGCTAAAATTTCGGGTTAAATGGGTCACTTTGGTAAGTTTCTAAGGCTAAAAAGAAAAGTGATTGGCTTGGTCACCTAATCGTCGGTAAAGTGGCTGTCCAGCGTCAAAGCGTCAGTTTTTTTAAGATGATCTTTCAATTTAAAAAAAAAAGTTACAGGAATTTCGCAAAACGGAGACCAGATTTAGATTTCTGCTAAAATTTCGGGTTAAATGGGTCACTTTGGTAATTTTCTAGGGTGGAAAAAAAAGTTATAAGCTTGGTCACCGAATCGTCGATAAGTTGGCTGTCCAGCGTCAAAGCGTCAGTTTTTTTAAAGATGATCTTTCAATTTAAAAAAAAAAAAAATGTTACGGAATTTCGCAAAACGGAGACCAGATTTAGATTTCTGCTAAAATTTCGGGTTAAATGGGTCACTTTGGTAAGTTTCTAAGGCTAAAAAAAAGTTATTGTCTTGGTCACCTAATCGTCGGTAAAGTGGCTGTCCAGCGTCGCGTTTTTTTTAAAGATGATCTTTCAATTTAAAAAAAAGTTACAGGAATTTCGCAAAACGGAGACCAGATTTAGATTTCTGCTAAAATTTCGGGTTAAATGGGTCACTTTGGTAAGTTTCTAGGGTGGAAAAAAAAAAAAAATAAAGTTATAAGCTTGGTCACCGAATCGTCGATAAGTTGGCTGTCCAACGTCAAAGCGTCGGTTTTTTTAAAGATGATCTTTCAATTTAAAAAAAAAGTTACGGGAATTTCGCAAAACGGAGACCAGATTTAGATTTCTGCTAAAATTTCGGGTTAAATGGGTCACTTTGGTAAGTTTCTAAGGATAAAAAAAAAACAGTGATAGGCTTGGTCACCTAATCGTCGGTAAAGTGGCTGTCCAGCGTCAAAGCGTCAGTTTTTTTTTTAAGATGATCTTTCAATTTAAAAAAAAAAAAAAAAAAGTTACTGGAATTTCGCAAAACGGAGACCAGATTTAGATTTCTGCTAAAATTTCGGGTTAAATGGGTCACTTTGGTAAGTTTCTAGGTTGGAAAAAAAAAGTTATAAGCTTGGTCACCGAATCGTCGATAAGTTGGCTGTCCAGCGTCAAAGCGTCGGTTTTTTTAAAGATGATCTTTCAATTAAAAAAAAAAGTTACTGGAATTTCGCAAAACGAAGACCAGATTTAGATTTCTGCTAAAATTTCGGGTTAAATGGGTCACTTTGGTAAGTTTCTAAGGCTAAAAAAAAAAGTGATTGGCTTGGTCACCTAATCGTCGTTAAAGTGGCTGTCCAGCGTCAAAGCGTCGGTTTTTTTAAAGATGATCTTTCAATTTAAAAAAAAAAGTTACAGGAATTTCGCAAAACGGAGACCAGATTTAGATTTCTGCTAAAATTTCGGGTTAAATGGGTCACTTTGGTAAGTTTCTAGGGTGGAAAAAAAAAGTTATAAGCTTGGTCACCGAATCGTCGATAAGTTGGCTGTCCAACGTCAAAGCGTCGGTTTTTTTAAAGATGATCTTTCAATTTAAAAAAAAGTTACGGAATTTCGCAAAACGGAGACCAGATTTAGATTTCTGCTAAAATTTCGGGTTAAATGGGTCACTTTGGTAAGTTTCTAGGGTGGAAAAAAGTTATAAGCTTGGTCACCGAATCGTCGATAAGTTGGCTGTCCAGTGTCAAAGCGTCGGTTTTTTTAAGATGATCTTTCAATTTAAAAAAAAAAAAGTTACAGGAATTTCGCAAAAACGGAGACCAGATTTAGATTTCTGCTAAAATTTCGGGTTAAATGGGTCACTTTGGTAAGTTTCTAAGGCTAAAAACAGTGATAGGCTTGGTCACCGAATCGTCGGTAAAGTGGCTGTCCAGCGTCAAAGCGTC
Source organism: Trichonephila clavipes (assembly GCA_019973935.1). Taxonomy (NCBI): domain Eukaryota; kingdom Metazoa; phylum Arthropoda; class Arachnida; order Araneae; family Nephilidae; genus Trichonephila; species Trichonephila clavipes. Next base: position 225,432 of record BMAU01007580.1, on the reverse strand, counting down.
GGTTTTTTTAAGATGATCTTTCAATTTAAAAAAAAAAAAAAGTTACTGGAATTTCGCAAAACGGAGACCAGATTTAGATTTCTGCTAAAATTTCGGGTTAAATGGGTCACTTTGGTAAGTTTCTAAGGCTAAAAAAAAGTGATTGGCTTGGTCACCTAATCGTCGGTAAAGTGGCTGTCCAGCGTCGGTTTTTTAAAGATGATCTTTCAATTTAAAAAAAAGTTACAGGAATTTCGCAAAACGAAGACCAGATTTAGATTTCTGCTAAAATTTCGGGTTAAATGGGTCACTTTGGTAAGTTTCTAAGGCTAAAAAAAAAGTGATTGGCTTGGTCACCTAATCGTCGGTAAAGTGGCTGTCCAGCGTCAAAGCGTCAGTTTTTTTTAAGATGATCTTTCAATTTAAAAAAAAGTTACAGGAATTTCGCAAAACGGAGACCAGATTTAGATTTCTGCTAAAATTTCGGGTTAAATGGGTCACTTTGGTAAGTTTCTAGGGTGGAAAAAAAAGGTATAAGCTTGGTCACCGAATCGTCGATAAGTTGGCTGTCCAGCGTCAAAGCGTCGGTTTTTTTAAGATGATCTTTCAATTTAAAAAAAAAAAAGTTACAGGAATTTCGCAAACGGAGACCAGATTTAGATTTCTGCTAAAATTTTGGGTTAAATGGGTCACTTTGGTAAGTTTCTAAGGCTAAAAAAAACAGTGATAGGCTTGGTCACCTAATCGTCGGTAAAGTGGCTGTCCAGCGTCAAAGCGTCAGTTTTTTTTAAGATGATCTTTCAATTTAAAAAAGTTACAGGAATTTCGCAAAACGGAGACCAGATTAAGATTTCTGCTAAAATTTCGGGTTAAATGGGTCACTTTGGTAAGTTTCTAGGGTGGAAAAAAAAGGTATAAGCTTGGTCACCGAATCGTCGATAAGTTGGCTGTCCAGCGTCAAAGCGTCGGTTTTTTTAAAGATTATCATTCAATTTAAAAAAAAATTACAGGAATTTCGCAAAACGGAGACCAGAATTAGATTTCTGCTAAAATTTCGGGTTAAATGGGTCACTTTGGTAAGTTTCTAAGGCTAAAAAAAAAAGTAATAGGCTTGGTCACCTAATCGTCGGTAAAGTGGTTGTCCAGCGTCGGTTTTTTTAAAGATGATCTTTCAATTTAAAAACAAAGTTACAGGAATTTCGCAAAACGGAGACCAGATTTAGATTTCTGCTAAAATTTTGGGTTAAATGGGTCACTTTGGTAAGTTTCTAAGGCTAAAAAAACAGTGATAGGCTTGGTCACCTAATCGTCGGTAAAGTGGCTGTCCAGCGTCAAAGCCTCAGTTTTTTTTAAGATGATATTTCAATTTAAAAAAAAAAAAGTTACTGGAATTTCGCAAAACGGAGACCAGATTTAGATTTCTGCTAAAATTTCGGGTTAAATGGGTCACTTTGGTAAGTTTCTAGGGTGGAAAAAAAGTTATAAGCTTAGTCACCGAATCGTCGATAAGTTGGCTGTCCAGCGTCAAAGCGTTGGTTTTTTTAAAGATGATCTTTCAATTTAAAAAAAGTTACGGGAATTTCGCAAAACGGAGACCAGATTTAGATTTCTGCTAAAATTTCGGGTTAAATGGGTCACTTTGGTAAGTTTCTAAGGCTAAAAAAAAGTGATAGGCTTGGTCACCTAATCGTCGGTAAAGTGGCTGTCCAGCGTCGGTTTTTTTAAAGATGATCTTTCAATTTAAAAAAAAGTTACGGGAATTTCGCAAAACGGAGACCAGATTTAGATTTCTGCTAAAATTTCGGGTTAAATGGGTCACTTTGGTAAGTTTCTAGGGTGGAAAAAAAAACTTATAAGCTTGGTCACCGTATCGTCGATAAGTTGGCTGTCCAGCGTCAAAGCGTCGGTTTTTTAAAGATGATCTTTCAATTTAAAAACAAAGTTACAGGAATTTCGCAAAACGAAGACCAGATTTAGATTTCTGCTAAAATTTCGGGTTAAATGGGTCACTTTGGTAAGTTTCTAAGGCTAAAAAAAAAGTGATTGGCTTGGTCACCTAATCGTCGGTAAAGTGGCTGTCCAGCGTCAAAGCGTCGGTTTTTTTAAAGATTATCTTTCAATTTAAAAAAAATTACAGGAATTTCGCAAAACGGAGACCAGATTTAGATTTCTGCTAAAATTTCGGGTTAAAAGGGTCACTTTGGTAATTTTCTAGGGTGGAAAAAAAAAGTTATAAGCTTGGTCACCGAATCGTCGATAAGTTGGCTGTCCAACGTCAAAGCGTCGGTTTTTTTAAAGATGATCTTTCAATTTTAAAAAAAAGTTACGGGAATTTCGCAAAACGGAGACCAGATTTAGATTTCTGCTAAAATTTCGGGTTAAATGGGTCACTTTGGTAAGTTTCTAAGGCTAAAAAAAAGTGATAGGCTTGGTCACCTAATCGTCGGTAAAGTGACTGTCCAGCGTCAAAGCGTCAGTTTTTTTTTAAGATGATCTTTCAATTTAAAAAACACTTACTGGAATTTCGCAAAACGTAGACCAGATTTAGATTTCTGCTAAAATTTCGGGTTAAATGGGTCACTTTAATAAGTTTCTAGGGTGGAAAAAAAAAAAGTTATAAGCTTGGTCACCGAATCGTCGATAAGTTGGCTGTCCAGCGTCAAAGCGTCGGTTTTTTTAAAGATGATCTTTCAATTAAAAAAAAAAAAATTACGGGAATTTCGCAAAACGGAGACCAGATTTAGATTTCTGCTAAAATTTCGGGTTAAATGGGTCACTTATGTAAGTTTCTAAGGCTAAAAAAAAAAAGTTATTGTCTTGGTCACCTAATCGTCGGTAAAGTGGCTTTCCAGCGTCGGTTTTTTTAAAGATGATCTTTCAATTTAAAAAAAAAAAAAAGTTACAGGAATTTCGCAAAAACGAAGACCAGATTTAGATTTCTGCTAAAATTTCGGGTTAAATGGGTCACTTTGGTAAGTTTCTAAGGCTAAAAAAAAAGTGATTGGCTTGGTCACCTAATCGTCGGTAAAGTGGCTGTCCAGCGTCGGTTTTTTTTAAAGATGATCTTTCAATTTAAAAAAAAAAAAAAAATTACAGGAATTTCGCAAAACGGAGACCAGATTTAGATTTCTGCTAAAATTTCGGGTTAAATGGGTCACTTTGGTAAGTTTCTAGGCTGGAAAAAAAAGTGATTGGCTTGGTCACCGAATCGTCGATAAAGTGGCTGTCCAGCGTCAAAGCGTCGGTTTTTTTAAAGATGATCTTTCAATTTAAAAAAAAACAGGAATTTCGCAAAACGGAGACCAGATTTAGATTTCTGCTATAATTTCGGGTTAAATGGGTCACTTTGGTAAGTTTCTAGGGTGGAAAAAAAAGTTATAAGCTTGGTCACCGAATCGTCGATAAGTTGGCTGTCCAGCGTCAAAGCGTCGGTTTTTTAAGATGATCTTTCAATTTAAAAAAAAAAAAGTTACAGGAATTTCGCAAAACGGAGACAAGATTTAGATTTCTGCTAAAATTTTGGGTTAAATGGGTCACTTTGGTAAGTTTCTAAGGCTAAAAAAAACAGTGATAGGCTTGGTCACCTAATCGTCGGTAAAGTGGCTGTCCAGCGTCAAAGCGTCAATTTTTTTTAAGATGATATTTCAATTTAAAAAAAAAGCTACAGGAATTTCGCAAAACGGAGACCAGATTTAGATTTCTGCTAAAATTTCGGGTTAAATGGGTCACTTTGGTAAGTTTCTAGGGTGGAAAAAAAAAGTTATAAGCTTGGTCACCGAATCGACGATAAGTTGGCGGTCCAGCGTCAAAGCGTCGGTTTTTTTTAAGATGATATTTCAATTTAAAAAAAAGTTACTGCAATTTCGCAAAACGGAGACCAGATTTAGATTTCTGCTAAAATTTCGGGTTAAATGGGTCACTTTGGTAAGTTTCTAAGGCTAAAAAAAAGTAATAGGCTTGGTCACCTAATCGTCGGTAAAGTGGTTGTCCAGCGTCGGTTTTTTTAAAGATGATCTTTCAATTTAAAAAAAAGTTACAGGAATTTCGCAAAACGGAGACCAGATTTAGATTTCTGCTAAAATTTTGGGTTAAATGGGTCACTTTGGTAAGTTTCTAAGGCTAAAAAAAAAGTGATTGGCTTGGTCACCTAATCGTCGGTAAAGTGGCTGTCCAGCGTCAAAGCGTCAGTTTTTTTAAGATGATCTTTCAATTTAAAAAAAAAAACGTTACAGGAATTTCGCAAAACGGAGACCAGATTTAGATTTCTGCTAAAATTTCGGGTTAAATGGGTCACTTTGGTAAGTTTCTAGGTGGAAAAAAAGTTATAAGCTTGGTCACCGAATCGTCGATAAGTTGGCTGTCCAGCGTCAAAGCGTCGGTTTTTTTAAAGAGGATCTTTCAATTTAAAAAAAAAAAAGTTACGGGAATTTCGCAAAACGGAGACCAGATTTAGATTTCTGCTAAAATTTCGGGTTAAATGGGTCACTTTGGTAAGTTTCTAAGGCTAAAAAAAAAAGTGATAGGCTTGGTCACCTAATCGTCGGTAAAGTGGCTGTCCAGCGTCAAAGCGTCGGTTTTTTTTTAAAGATGATCTTTCAATTTAAAAACAAAAAACGTTACAGGAATTTCGCAAAACGGAGACCAGATTTAGATTTCTGCTAAAATTTCGGGTTAAATGGGTCACTTTGGTAAGTTTCTAGGGTGGAAAAAAAAAGTGATTGGCTTGGTCACCGAATCGTCGATAAAGTTGGCTGTCCAGCGTCAAAGCGTCGGTTTTTTTAAGATGATCTTTCAATTTAAAAAAAAAGTTACAGGAATTTCGCAAAACGGAGACCAGATTTAGATTTCTGCTAAAATTTCGGGTTAAATGGGTCACTTTGGTAAGTTTCTAAGGCTAAAAAAAAAACTGATTGGCTTGGTCACCTAATCGTCGGTAAAGTGGCTGTCCAGCGTCAAAGCGTCGGTTTTTTTAAGATGATCTTTCAATTTAAAAAAGTTACAGGAATTTCGCAAAACGGAGACCAGATTTAGATTTCTGCTAAAATTTCGGGTTAAATGGGTCACTTTGGTAAGTTTCTAAGGCTAAAAAAAAAAAGTGATTGGCTTGGTCACCGAATCGTCGATAAAGTGGCTGTCCAGCGTCAAAGCGTCGGTTTTTTTAAAGATGATCTTTCAATTTAAAAAAAAAAGTTACAGGAATTTCGCAAAACGGAGACCAGATTTAGATTTCTGCTAAAATTTCGGGTTAAATGGGTCACTTTGGTAAGTTTCTAAGGCTAAAAAAAAAGTGATAAGGCTTGGTCACCGAATCGTCGGTAAAGTGGCTGTCCAGCGTCAAAGCGTCGGTTTTTTTAAGATGATCTTTCAATTTAAAAAAAAGTTACAGGAATTTCGCAAAACGGAGACCAGATTTAGATTTCTGCTAAAATTTCGGGTTAAATGGGTCACTTTGGTAAGTTTCTAGGGTGGAAAAAAAAAAAGTTATAAGCTTGGTCACCGAATCGTCGATAAGTTGGCTGTCCAGCGTCAAAGCGTCGGTTTTTTTAAAGATGATCTTTCAATTTAAAAAAAAATTACAGGAATTTCGCAAAACGGAGACCAGATTTAGATTTCTGCTAAAATTTTGGGTTAAATGGGTCACTTTGGTAAGTTTCTAAGGCTAAAAAAAAAGTGATAGGCTTGGTCACCTAATCGTCGGTAAAGTGGCTGTCCAGCGTCAAAGCGTCGGTTTTTTTAAAGATGATCTTTCAATTTAAAAAAAAAAGTTACAGGAATTTCGCAAAACGGAGACCAGATTTAGATTTCTGCTAAAATTTCGGGTTAAATGGGTCACTTTGGTAAGTTTCTAGGGTGGAAAAAAAAGTGTATAAGCTTGGTCACCGAATCGTCGATAAGTTGGCTGTCCAGCGTCAAAGCGTCGGTTTTTTTAAGATGATCTTTCAATTTAAAAAAAATTACAGGAATTTCGCAAAACGGAGACCAGATTTAGATTTCTGCTAAAATTTCGGGTTAAATGGGTCACTTTGGTAAGTTTCTAAGGCTAAAAAAAAAGTGATAGGCTTGGTCACCTAATCGTCGGTAAAGTGGCTGTCCAGCGTCGGTTTTTTTTTAAAGATGATCTTTCAATTTAAAAAAAAGTTACAGGAATTTCGCAAAACGGAGACCAGATTTAGATTTCTGCTAAAATTTTGGGTTAAATGGGTCACTTTGGTAAGTTTCTAAGGCTAAAAAAAAAGTGATAAGCTTGGTCACCGAATCGTCGGTAAAGTGGCTGTCCAGCGTCAAAGCGTCAGTTTTTTTTAAGATGATCTTTCAATTTAAAAAAAAAAAAAATACAGGAATTTCGCAAAACGGAGACCAGATTTAGATTTCTGCTAAAATTTCGGGTTAAATGGGTCACTTTGGTAAGTTTCTAGGGTGGAAAAAAAAAAACTTATAAGCTTGGTCACCGAATCGTCGATAAGTTGGCTGTCCAGCGTCAAAGCGTCGGTTTTAAGATGATCTTTCAATTTAAAAAAAAGTTACGGGAATTTCGCAAAACGGAGACCAGATTTAGATTTCTGCTAAAATTTCGGGTTAAATGGGTCACTTTGGTAAGTTTCTAAGGCTGGAAAAAAAAAAAAAAAGTGATAAGGCTTGGTCACCGAATCGTCGGTAAAGTGGCTGTCCAGCGTCGGTTTTTTTTTAAAGATGATCTTTCAATTTAAAAAAAAAAGTTACAGGAATTTCGCAAAACGGAGACCACATTTAGATTTCTGCTAAAATTTCGGGTTAAAAGGGTCACTTTGGTAAGTTTCTAGGGTGGAAAAAAAAAAGTTATAAGCTTGGTCACCGAATCGTCGATAAGTTGGCTGTCCAGCGTCAAAGCGTCGGTTTTTTTAAAGATGATCTTTCAATTTAAAAAAAAGTTACAGGAATTTCGCAAAACGGAGACCAGATTTAGATTTCTGCTAAAATTTCGGGTTAAATGGGTCACTTTGGTAAGTTTCTAAGGCTAAAAAGAAAAGTGATTGGCTTGGTCACCTAATCGTCGGTAAAGTGGCTGTCCAGCGTCAAAGCGTCGGTTTTTTAAAGATGATCTTTCAATTTAAAAAAAAAGTTACAGGAATTTCGCAAAACGGAGACCAGATTTAGATTTCTGCTAAAATTTCGGGTTAAATGGGTCACTTTGGTAAGTTTCTAGGGTGGAAAAAAGTTATAAGCTTGGTCACCGAATCGTCGATAAGTTGGCTGTCCAACGTCAAAGCGTCGGTTTTTTTAAAGATGATCTTTCAATTTAAAAAAAAAAAGTTACGGGAATTTCGCAAAACGGAGACCAGATTTAGATTTCTGCTAAAATTTCGGGTTAAATGGGTCACTTTGGTAAGTTTCTAAGGCTAAAAAAAACAGTGATAGGCTTGGTCACCTAATCGTCGGTAAAGTGGCTGTCCAGCGTCAAAGCGTCGGTTTTTTTAAAGATGATCTTTCAATTTAAAAAAACTTACTGGAATTTCGCAAAACGGAGACCAGATTTAGATTTCTGCTAAAATTTCGGGTTAAATGGGTCACTTTGGTAAGTTTCTAGGGTGGAAAAAAAAAGTTATAAGCTTGGTCACCGAATCGTCGATAAGTTGGCTGTCCAGCGTCAAAGCGTCGGTTTTTTTAAAGATGATCTTTCAATTTAAAAAAAAAAGTTACAGGAATTTCGCAAAACGGAGACCAGATTTAGATTTCTGCTAAAATTTCGGGTTAAATGGGTCACTTTGGTAAGTTTCTAAGGCTAAAAAAAAAAGTGATTGGCTTGGTCACCTAATCGTCGGTAAAGTGGCTGTCCAGCGTCGGTTTTTTTTTTAAAGATGATCTTTCAATTTAAAAAAAAAAAAAAAATTACAGGAATTTCGCAAAACGAAGACCAGATTTAGATTTCTGCTAAAATTTCGGGTTAAATGGGTCACTTTGGTAAGTTTCTAAGGCTAAAAAAAAAGTGATTGGCTTGGTCACCTAATCGTCGGTAAAGTGGCTGTCCAGCGTCAAAGCGTCGGTTTTTTAAAGATGATCTTTCAATTTAAAAAAAAAATTACAGGAATTTCGCAAAACGGAGACCAGATTTAGATTTCTGCTAAAATTTCGGGTTAAATGGGTCACTTTGGTAAGTTTCTAGGGTGGAAAAAAAAAAAGTTATAAGCTTGGTCACCGAATCGTCGATAAGTTGGCTGTCCAACGTCAAAGCGTCGGTTTTTTTAAAGATGATCTTTCAATTTAAAAAAAAAAAGTTACGGGAATTTCGCAAAACGGAGACCAGATTTAGATTTCTGCTAAAATTTCGGGTTAAATGGGTCACTTTGGTAAGTTTCTAGGGTGGAAAAAAAAACTTATAAGCTTGGTCACCGAATCGTCGATAAGTTGGCTGTCCAGCGTCAAAGCGTCGGTTTTTTTAAAGATGATCTTTCAATTTAAAAAAAAAAGTTACAGGAATTTCGCAAAACGGAGACCAGATTTAGATTTCTGCTAAAATTTCGGGTTAAATGGGTCACTTTGGTAAGTTTCTAAGGCTGGAAAAAACAGTGATAAGCTTGGTCACCGAATCGTCGGTAAAGTGGCTGTCCAGCGTCAAAGCGTCGGTTTTTTTAAAGATGATCTTTCAATTTAAAAAAAAGTTACAGGAATTTCGCAAAACGGAGACCAGATTTAGATTTCTGCTAAAATTTCGGGTTAAATGGGTCACTTTGGTAAGTTTCTAAGGCTAAAAAAAAAAGTTGGCTTGGTCACCTAATCGTCGGTAAAGTGGCTGTCCAGCGTCAAAGCGTTTTTTTTAAAGATGATCTTTCAATTTAAAAAAAAAGTTACAGGAATTTCGCAAAACGAAGACCAGATTTAGATTTCTGCTAAAATTTCGGGTTAAATGGGTCACTTTGGTAAGTTTCTAAGGCTAAAAAAAAAGTGATTGGCTTGGTCACCTAATCGTCGGTAAAGTGGCTGTCCAGCGTCAAAGCGTAATTTTTTTTAAAGATGATCTTTCAATTTAAAAAAAAGTTACAGGAATTTCGCAAAACGGAGACCAGATTTAGATTTCTGCTAAAATTTCGGGTTAAATGGGTCACTTTGGTAAGTTTCTAAGGCTAAAAAAGTGATAGGCTTGGTCACCTAATCGTCGGTAAAGTGGCTGTCCAGCGTCGGTTTTTTTAAAGATGATCTTTCAATTTAAAAACAAAGTTACAGGAATTTCGCAAAACGGAGACCAGATTTAGATTTCTGCTAAAATTTTGGGTTAAATGGGTCACTTTGGTAAGTTTCTAAGGCTAAAAAAAAAGTGATAGGCTTGGTCACCTAATCGTCGGTAAAGTGGCTGTCCAGCGTCAAAGCGTCAGTTTTTTTAAGATGATCTTTCAATTTAAAAAAAAAAGTTACAGGAATTTCGCAAAACGGAGACCAGATTTAGATTTCTGCTAAAATTTCGGGTTAAATGGGTCACTTTGGTAAGTTTCTAGGGTGGAAAAAAAAAAAAAGTTATAGCTTGGTCACCGAATCGTCGATAAGTTGGCTGTCCAGCGTCAAAGCGTCGGTTTTTTAAAGATGATCTTTCAATTTAAAAAAAAGTTACGGAATTTCGCAAAACGGAGACCAGATTTAGATTTCTGCTAAAATTTCGGGTTAAATGGGTCACTTTGGTAAGTTTCTAAGGCTAAAAAAAAGTGATAGGCTTGGTCACCGAATCGTCGGTAAAGTGGCTGTCCAGCGTCGGTTTTTTTAAAGATGATCTTTCAATTTAAAAACAAAGTTACAGGAATTTCGCAAAACGGAGACCAGATTTAGATTTCTGCTAAAATTTCGGGTTAAATGGGTCACTTTGGTAAGTTTCTAGGGTGGAAAAAAAAAAAAACTTATAAGCTTGGTCACCGAATCGTCGATAAGTTGGCTGTCCAGCGTCAAGGCGTCGGTTTTTTTAAGATGATCTTTCAATTTAAAAAAAAAGTTACAGGAATTTCGCAAAACGAAGACCAGATTTAGATTTCTGCTAAAATTTCGGGTTAAATGGGTCACTTTGGTAAGTTTCTAAGGCTAAAAAAAAAGTGATTGGCTTGGTCACCTAATCGTCGGTAAAGTGGCTGTCCAGCGTCAAAGCGTCGGTTTTTTTAAAGATGATCTTTCAATTTAAAAAAAAAAAATTACAGGAATTTCGCAAAACGGAGACCAGATTTAGATTTCTGCTAAAATTTCGGGTTAAATGGGTCACTTTGGTAAGTTTCTAGGGTGGAAAAAAAAGTTATAAGCTTGGTCACCGAATCGTCGATAAGTTGGCTGTCCAACGTCAAAGCGTCGGTTTTTTTAAAGATGATCTTTCAATTTAAAAAAAAAGTTACGGAATTTCGCAAAACGGAGACCAGATTTAGATTTCTGCTAAAATTTCGGGTTAAATGGGTCACTTTGGTAAGTTTCTAAGGCTAAAAAAAAAAGTGATAGGCTTGGTCACCTAATCGTCGATAAAGTGGCTGTCCAGCGTCAAAGCGTCAGTTTTTTTAAGATGATCTTTCAATTTAAAAAAAAAACTTACTGGAATTTCGCAAAACGGAGACCAGATTTAGATTTCTGCTAAAATTTCGGGTTAAATGGGTCACTTTGGTAAGTTTCTAGGGTGGAAAAAAAAAAAAACTTATAAGCTTGGTCACCGAATCGTCGATAAGTTGGCTGTCCAGCGTCAAAGCGTCGGTTTTTTTAAAGATGATCTTTCAATTTAAAAAAAAAAGTTACGGGAATTTCGCAAAACGGAGACCAGATTTAGATTTCTGCTAAAATTTCGGGTTAAATGGGTCACTTTGGTAAGTTTCTAAGGCTAAAAAAATTGGCTTTGGCTTGGTCACCTAATCGTCGGTAAAGTGGCTGTCCAGCGTCGGTTTTTTTAAAGATGATCTTTCAATTTAAAAAAAAAAGTTACAGGAATTTCGCAAAACGAAGACCAGATTTAGATTTCTGCTAAAATTTCGGGTTAAATGGGTCACTTTGGTAAGTTTCTAAGGCTAAAAAGAAAAGTGATTGGCTTGGTCACCTAATCGTCGGTAAAGTGGCTGTCCAGCGTCAAAGCGTCAGTTTTTTTAAGATGATCTTTCAATTTAAAAAAAAGTTACAGGAATTTCGCAAAACGGAGACCAGATTTAGATTTCTGCTAAAATTTCGGGTTAAATGGGTCACTTTGGTAAGTTTCTAGGGTGGAAAAAAAAAAACTTTATAAGCTTGGTCACCGAATCGTCGATAAGTTGGCTGTCCAGCGTCAAAGCGTCGGTTTTTTTAAGATGATCTTTCAATTTAAAAAAAAAAAGTTACTGGAATTTCGCAAAACGGAGACCAGATTTAGATTTCTGCTAAAATTTTGGGTTAAATGGGTCACTTTGGTAAGTTTCTAAGGCTAAAAAAAAAAGTGATTGGCTTGGTCACCTAATCGTCGGTAAAGTGGCTGTCCAGCGTCGGTTTTTTTTAAAGATGATCTTTCAATTTAAAAAAAAGTTACAGGAATTTCGCAAAACGAAGACCAGATTTAGATTTCTGCTAAAATTTTGGGTTAAATGGGTCACTTTGGTAAGTTTCTAAGGCTAAAAAAAAAGTGATTGGCTTGGTCACCTAATCGTCGGTAAAGTGGCTGTCCAGCGTCAAAGCGTCGGTTTTTTTAAAGATGATCTTTCAATATAAAAAAAAAAGTTACAGGAATTTCGCAAAACGGAGACCAGATTTAGATTTCTGCTAAAATTTCGGGTTAAATGGGTCACTTTGGTAAGTTTCTAGGGTGGAAAAAAAAAAGTGATAAGCTTGGTCACCGAATCGTCGATAAGTTGGCTGTCCAGCGTCAAAGCGTCGGTTTTTTTAAAGATGATCTTTCAATTTAAAAAAAAGTTACAGGAATTTCGCAAAACGGAGACCAGATTTAGATTTCTGCTAAAATTTCGGGTTAAATGGGTCACTTTGGTAAGTTTCTAGGGTGGAAAAAAGTTATAAGCTTGGTCACCGAATCGTCGATAAGTTGGCTGTCCAGCGTCAAAGCGTCGGTTTTTTTAAAGATGATCTTTCAATTTAAAAAAAAAAAAGTTACGGAATTTCGCAAAACGGAGACCAGATTTAGATTTCTGCTAAAATTTCGGGTTAAATGGGTCACTTTGGTAAGTTTCTAAGGCTAAAAAAAAAAGTGATTGGCTTGGTCACCTAATCGTCGGTAAAGTGGCTGTCCAGCGTCGGTTTTTTTTTTAAGATGATCTTTCAATTTAAAAAAAAAAAAAAGTTACAGGAATTTCGCAAAACGGAGACCAGATTTAGATTTCTGCTAAAATTTCGGGTTAAATGGGTCACTTTGGTAAGTTTCTAAGGCTAAAAAAAAAGTGATTGGCTTGGTCACCTAATCGTCGATAATTTGGCTGTCCAGCGTCAAAGCGTCGGTTTTTTTAAAGATGATCTTTCAATTTAAAAAAAAAAAATTACAGGAATTTCGCAAAACGGAGACCAGATTTAGATTTCTGCTAAAATTTCGGGTTAAATGGGTCACTTTGGTAAGTTTCTAGGGTGGAAAAAAAAAGTGTTATAAGCTTGGTCACCGAATCGTCGATAAGTTGGCTGTCCAACGTCAAAGCGTCGGTTTTTTTAAAGATGATCTTTCAATTTAAAAAAAAAGTTACGGAATTTCGCAAAACGGAGACCAGATTTAGATTTCTGCTAAAATTTCGGGTTAAATGGGTCACTTTGGTAAGTTTCTAGGGTGGAAAAAAAAAGTTATAAGCTTGGTCACCGAATCGTCGATAAAGTGGCTGTCCAGCGTCAAAGCGTCGGTTTTTTTAAGATGATCTTTCAATTTAAAAAAAAAAATTACAGGAATTTCGCAAAACGGAGACCAGATTTAGATTTCTGCTAAAATTTCGGGTTAAATGGGTCACTTTGGTAAGTTTCTAAGGCTAAAAAAAAAAGTGATAAGCTTGGTCACCTAATCGTCGGTAAAGTGGCTGTCCAGCGTCAAAGCGTCGGTTTTTTTAAAGATGATCTTTCAATTTAAAAAAAAAAGTTACAGGAATTTCGCAAAACGGAGACCAGATTTAGATTTCTGCTAAAATTTCGGGTTAAATGGGTCACTTTGGTAAGTTTCTAAGGCTAAAAAAAAAAAAAAAAAAGTGATTGGCTTGGTCACCTAATCGTCGGTAAAGTGGCTGTCCAGCGTCGCGTTTTTTTAAAGATGATCTTTCAATTTAAAAAAAGTTACAGGAATTTCGCAAAACGGAGACCAGATTTAGATTTCTGCTAAAATTTCGGGTTAAATGGGTCACTTTGGTAAGTTTCTAAGGCTAAAAAGAAAAAAAAGTGATTGGCTTGGTCACCGAATCGTCGGTAAAGTGGCTGTCCAGCTTCAAAGCGTCGGTTTTTTTTAAGATGATCTTTCAATTTAAAAAAAAAAGTTACAGGAATTTCGCAAAACGGAGACCAGATTTAGATTTCTGCTAAAATTTCGGGTTAAATGGGTCACTTTGGTAAGTTTCTAGGGCTGGAAAAAAAAATAAGCTTGGTCACCGAATCGTCGATAAGTTGGCTGTCCAGCGTCAAAGCGTCGGTTTTTTTAAAGATGATCTTTCAATTTAAAAAAAAGTTACAGGAATTTCGCAAAACGGAGACCAGATTTAGATTTCTGCTAAAATTTTGGGTTAAATGGGTCACTTTGGTAAGTTTCTAAGGCTAAAAAAAAAACAGTGATAGGCTTGGTCACCTAATCGTCGGTAAAGTGGCTGTCCAGCGTCAAAGCGTCGGTTTTTTTAAAGATAATCTTTCAATTTAAAAAAAAGTTACTGGAATTTCGCAAAACGGAGACCAGATTTAGATTTCTGCTAAAATTTCGGGTTAAATGGGTCACTTTGGTAAGTTTCTAGGGTGGAAAAAAAAAGTTATAAGCTTGGTCACCGAATCGTCGATAAAGTTGGCTGTCCAGCGTCAAAGCGTCGGTTTTTTTAAAGATGATCTTTCAATTTAAAAAAAAAAGTTACAGGAATTTCGCAAAACGGAGACCAGATTTAGATTTCTGCTAAAATTTCGGGTTAAATGGGTCACTTTGGTAAGTTTCTAGGTGGAAAAAAAAAAGTTATAAGCTTGGTCACCGAATCGTCGATAAGTTGGCTGTCCAGCGTCAAAGCGTCGGTTTTTTTAAAGATGATCTTTCAATTTAAAAAAAAAAAGTTACAGGAATTTCGCAAAACGGAGACCAGATTTAGATTTCTGCTAAAATTTCGGGTTAAATGGGTCACTTTGGTAAGTTTCTAAGGCTAAAAAAAAAGTGATTGCTTGGTCACCGAATCGTCGGTAAAGTGGCTGTCCAGCGTCAAAGCGTCGGTTTTTTTAAAGATGATCTTTCAATTTAAAAAAAAAAAGTTACAGGAATTTCGCAAAACGGAGACCAGATTTAGATTTCTGCTAAAATTTCGGGTTAAATGGGTCACTTTGGTAAGTTTCTAGGGTGGAAAAAAAAACTTATAAGCTTGGTCACCGAATCGTCGATAAGTTGGCTGTCCAACGTCAAAGCGTCGGTTTTTTTAAAGATGATCTTTCAATTTAAAAAAAAAAAAAAGTTACGGAATTTCGCAAAACGGAGACCAGATTTAGATTTCTGCTAAAATTTCGGGTTAAATGGGTCACTTTGGTAAGTTTCTAAGGGTGGAAAAAAAGTTATAAGCTTGGTCACCGAATCGTCGGTAAAGTGGCTGTCCAGCGTCAAAGCGTCGTTTTTTTAAGATGATCTTTCAATTTAAAAAAAAGTTACAGGAATTTCGCAAAACGGAGACCAGATTTAGATTTCTGCTAAAATTTCGGGTTAAATGGGTCACTTTGGTAAGTTTCTAGGGTGGAAAAAAAAAGTTATAAGCTTGGTCACCGAATCGTCGATAAGTTGGCTGTCCAGCGTCAAAGCGTCGGTTTTTTTAAAGATGATCTTTCAATTTAAAAAAAAAAAAACTTACGGGAATTTCGCAAAACGGAGACCAGATTTAGATTTCTGCTAAAATTTCGGGTTAAATGGGTCACTTTGGTAAGTTTCTAAGGCTAAAAAAAAAAAGTGATTGGCTTGGTCACCTAATCGTCGGTAAAGTGGCTGTCCAGCGTCGGTTTTTTTAAAGATGATCTTTCAATTAAAAAAAAAAAAGTTACAGGAATTTCGCAAAACGAAGACCAGATTTAGATTTCTGCTAAAATTTTGGGTTAAATGGGTCACTTTGGTAAGTTTCTAAGGCTAAAAAAAAAAAGTGTTTGGCTTGGTCACCTAATCGTCGGTAAAGTGGCTGTCCAGCGTCAAAGCGTCAGTTTTTTTTTAAAGATGATCTTTCAATTTAAAAAAAAAAGTTACAGGAATTTCGCAAAACGGAGACCAGATTTAGATTTCTGCTAAAATTTCGGGTTAAATGGGTCACTTTGGTAAGTTTCTAGGGTGGAAAAAAAGTTATAAGCTTGGTCACCGAATCGTCGATAAGTTGGCTGTCCAGCGTCAAAGCGTCGGTTTTTTTTAAAGATGATCTTTCAATTTAAAAAAAAAAAAAAGTTACGGGAGTTTCGCAAAACGGAGACCAGATTTATATTTCTGCTAAAATTTCGGGTTAAATGGGTCACTTTGGTAAGTTTCTAAGGCTAAAAAAAAAGTGATTGGCTTGGTCACCTAATCGTCGGTAAAGTGGCTGTCCAGCGTCGGTTTTTTTAAAGATTATCTTTCAATTTAAAAAAAAGTTACAGGAATTTCGCAAAACGAAGACCAGATTTAGATTTCTGCTAAAATTTTGGGTTAAATGGGTCACTTTGGTAAGTTTCTAAGGCTAAAAAAAAAGTGATTGGCTTGGTCACCTAATCGTCGGTAAATTGGCTGTCCAGCGTCAAAGCGTCGGTTTTTTAAAGATGATCTTTCAATTTAAAAAAAAAAAGTTACAGGAATTTCGCAAAACGGAGACCAGATTTAGATTTCTGCTAAAATTTCGGGTTAAATGGGTCACTTTGGTAAGTTTCTAAGGCTAAAAAAAAAGTGATAGGCTTGGTCACCTAATCGTCGGTAAAGTGGCTGTCCAGCGTCAAAGGTTTTTTTTAAGATGATCTTTCAATTTAAAAAAAAGTTACAGGAATTTCGCAAAACGGAGACCAGATTTAGATTTCTGCTAAAATTTCGGGTTAAATGGGTCACTTTGGTAAGTTTCTAGGGTGGAAAAAAAAAGTTATAAGCTTGGTCACCGAATCGTCGGTAAGTTGGCTGTCCAGCGTCAAAGCGTCGGTTTTTTTAAAGATGATCTTTCAATTTAAAAAAGTTACGGAATTTCGCAAAACGGAGACCAGATTTAGATTTCTGCTAAAATTTCGGGTTAAATGGGTCACTTTGGTAAGTTTCTAAGGCTAAAAAAAAAGTGATTGGCTTGGTCACCGAATCGTCGGTAAAGTGGCTGTCCAGCGTCAAAGCGTCGGTTTTTTTAAGATGATCTTTCAATTTAAAATAAAAGTTACAGGAATTTCGCAAAACGGAGACCAGATTTAGATTTCTGCTAAAATTTTGGGGTTAAATGGGTCACTTTGGTAAGTTTCTAAGGCTAAAAAAAAAGTGATTGGCTTGGTCACCTAATCGTCGGTAAAGTGGCTGTCCAGCGTCAAAGCGTCGGTTTTTTTAAAGATGATCTTTCAATTTAAAAAAAAAAAAATTACAGGAATTTCGCAAAACGGAGACCAGATTTAGATTTCTGCTAAAATTTCGGGTTAAATGGGTCACTTTGGTAAGTTTCTAGGGTGGAAAAAACTTATAAGCTTGGTCACCGAATCGTCGGTAAAGTTGGCTGTCCAGCGTCAAAGCGTCGGTTTTTTTAAAGATGATCTTTCAATTTAAAAAAAAGTTACAGGAATTTCGCAAAACGGAGACCAGATTTAGATTTCTGCTAAAATTTCGGGTTAAATGGGTCACTTTGGTAAGTTTCTAAGGTGGAAAAAAAAAGTGATAAGCTTGGTCACCGAATCGTCGGTAAAGTGGCTGTCCAGCGTCAAAGCGTTTTTTTTAAAGATGATCTTTCAATTTAAAAACAAAGTTACAGGAATTTCGCAAAACGGAGACCAGATTTAGATTTCTGCTAAAATTTCGGGTTAAATGGGTCACTTTGGTAAGTTTCTAGGGTGGAAAAAAAAACTTATAAGCTTGGTCACCGAATCGTCGATAAGTTGGCTGTCCAACGTCAAAGCGTCGGTTTTTTTAAAGATGATCTTTCAATTTAAAAAAAAGTTACGGAATTTCGCAAAACGGAGACCAGATTTAGATTTCTGCTAAAATTTCGGGTTAAATGGGTCACTTTGGTAAGTTTCTAAGGCTAAAAAAAAGTGATTGGCTTGGTCACCTAATCGTCGGTAAAGTGGCTGTCCAGCGTCGGTTTTTTTAAAGATGATCTTTCAATTTAAAAAAAAAATGTTACAGGAATTTCGCAAAACGAAGACCAGATTTAGATTTCTGCTAAAATTTTGGGTTAAATGGGTCACTTTGGTAAGTTTCTAAGGCTAAAAAAAAAAGTGATAGGCTTGGTCACCTAATCGTCGGTAAAGTGGCTGTCCAGCGTCAAAGCGTCGGTTTTTTTAAAGATGATCTTTCAATTTAAAAAAAAAATTACAGGAATTTCGCAAAACGGAGACCAGATTTAGATTTCTGCTAAAATTTCGGGTTAAATGGGTCACTTTGGTAAGTTTCTAGGGTGGAAAAAAAAGTTATAAGCTTGGTCACCGAATCGTCGATAAGTTGGCTGTCCAACGTCAAAGCGTCGGTTTTTTTAAAGATGATCTTTCAATTTAAAAAAAAGTTACGGGAATTTCGCAAAACGGAGACCAGATTTAGATTTCTGCTAAAATTTCGGGTTAAATGGGTCACTTTGGTAAGTTTCTAGGGTGGAAAAAAAAAGTTATAAGCTTGGTCACCGAATCGTCGATAAGTTGGCTGTCCAGCGTCAAAGCGTCGGTTTTTTTAAAGATGATCTTTCAATTTAAAAAAAAAAGTTACGGGAATTTCGCAAAACGGAGACCAGATTTAGATTTCTGCTAAAATTTCGGGTTAAATGGGTCACTTTGGTAAGTTTCTAAGGCTAAAAAAAAGTGATAAGCTTGGTCACTGAATCGTTGGTAAAGTGGCTGTCCAGCGTCAAAGCGTCGGTTTTTTTAAAGATGATCTTTCAATTTAAAAAAAAAAGTTACAGGAATTTCGCAAAACGGAGACCAGATTTAGATTTCTGCTAAAATTTCGGGTTAAATGGGTCACTTTGGTAAGTTTCTAAGGCTTAAAAAAAGTGATTGGCTTGGTCACCTAATCGTCGGTAAAGTGGCTGTCCAGCGTCGCGTCGGTTTTTTAAAGATGATCTTTCAATTTAAAAAAAAAGTTACAGGAATTTCGCAAAACGGAGACCAGATTTAGATTTCTGCTAAAATTTCGGGTTAAATGGGTCACTTTGGTAAGTTTCTAAGGCTAAAAAAAAAAAGTGATTGGCTTGGTCACCTAATCGTCGGTAAAGTGGCTGTCCAGCGTCAAAGCGTCGGTTTTTTTAAAGATGATCTTTCAATTTAAAAAAAAAAAAGTTACAGGAATTTCGCAAAACGGAGACCAGATTTAGATTTCTGCTAAAATTTCGGGTTAAATGGGTCACTTTGGTAAGTTTCTAAGGCTAAAAAAAAAAAAAGTGATAAGCTTGGTCACCTAATCGTCGGTAAAGTGGCTGTCCAGCGTCAAAGCGTCGGTTTTTTAAAGATGATCTTTCAATTTAAAAAAAAGTTACAGGAATTTCGCAAAACGGAGACCAGATTTAGATTTCTGCTAAAATTTCGGGTTAAATGGGTCACTTTGGTAAGTTTCTAAGGCTAAAAAAAAAGTGATAAGCTTGGTCACCGAATCGTCGGTAAAGTGGCTGTCCAGCGTCAAAGCGTCAGTTTTTTTTAGATGATCTTTCAATTTAAAAAAAAGTTACAGGAATTTCGCAAAACGGAGACCAGATTTAGATTTCTGCTAAAATTTCGGGTTAAATGGGTCACTTTGGTAAGTTTCTAGGGTGGAAAAAAAAAGTTATAAGCTTGGTCACCGAATCGTCGATAAGTTGGCTGTCCAGCGTCAAAGCGTCGGTTTTTTTAAAGATGATCTTTCAATTTAAAAAAAAAAAAAGTTACGGAATTTCGCAAAACGGAGACCAGATTTAGATTTCTGCTAAAATTTCGGGTTAAATGTGTCACTTTGGTAAGTTTCAAAGGCTAAAAAAAAGTGATTGGCTTGGTCACCGAATCGTCGATAAAGTGGCTGTCCAGCGTCAAAGTTTTTTTAAAGATGATCTTTCAATTTAAAAAAAAGTTACAGGAATTTCGCAAAACGGAGACCAGATTTAGATTTCTGCTAAAATTTCGGGTTAAATGGGTCACTTTGGTAAGTTTCTAAGGCTAAAAAAAAGTGATAAGCTTGGTCACCGAATCGTCGGTAAAGTGGCTGTCCAGCGTCAAAGCGTCGGTTTTTTAAAGATGATCTTTCAATTTAAAAAAAAGTTACAGGAATTTCGCAAAACGGAGACCAGATTTAGATTTCTGCTAAAATTTCGGGTTAAATGGGTCACTTTGGTAAGTTTCTAGGGTGGAAAAAAAAAAGTTATAAGCTTGGTCACCGAATCGTCGATAAGTTGGCTGTCCAACGTCAAAGCGTCGGTTTTTTTAAAGATGATCTTTCAATTTAAAAAAAAGTTACGGGAATTTCGCAAAACGGAGACCAGATTTAGATTTCTGCTAAAATTTCGGGTTAAATGGGTCACTTTGGTAAGTTTCTAAGGCTAAAAAAAAAGTGATAAGCTTGGTCACCTAATCGTCGGTAAAGTGGCTGTCCAGCGTCAAAGCGTCGGTTTTTTTAAGATGATCTTTCAATTTAAAAAAAAAAGTTACAGGAATTTCGCAAAACGGAGACCAGATTTAGATTTCTGCTAAAATTTCGGGTTAAATGGGTCACTTTGGTAAGTTTCTAGGGTGGAAAAAAAAGTTATAAGCTTGGTCACCGAATCGTCGATAAGTTGGCTGTCCAGCGTCAAAGCGTCGGTTTTTTTAAAGATGATCTTTCAATTTAAAAAAAAAAAGTTACGGAATTTCGCAAAACGGAGACCAGATTTAGATTTCTGCTAAAATTTCGGGTTAAATGGGTCACTTTGGTAAGTTTCTAAGGCTAAAAAAGTGATTGGCTTGGTCACCTAATCGTCGGTAAAGTGGCTGTCCAGCGTCGGTTTTTTTAAAGATGATCTTTCAATTTAAAAAAAAAGTTACAGGAATTTCGCAAAACGAAGACCAGATTTAGATTTCTGCTAAAATTTTGGGTTAAATGGGTCACTTTGGTAAGTTTCTAAGGCTAAAAAGAAAAGTGATTGGCTCGGTCACCTAATCGTCGGTAAAGTGGCTGTCCAGCGTCAAAGCGTCAGTTTTTTTAAGATGATCTTTCAATTTAAAAAAAAGTTACAGGAATTTCGCAAAACGGAGACCAGATTTAGATTTCTGCTAAAATTTCGGGTTAAATGGGTCACTTTGGTAAGTTTCTAGGGTGGAAAAAAGTTATAAGCTTGGTCACCGAATCGTCGATAAGTTGGCTGTCCAGCGTCAAAGCGTCGGTTTTTTTAAAGATGATCTTTCAATTAAAAAAAAGTTACGGGAATTTCGCAAAACGGAGACCAGATTTAGATTTCTGCTAAAATTTCGGGTTAAATGGGTCACTTTGGTAAGTTTCTAAGGCTAAAAAAAAAGTGATTGGCTTGGTCACCTAATCGTCGGTAAAGTGGCTGTCCAGCGTCGGTTTTTTTAAAGATGATCTTTCAATTTAAAAAAAAAAGTTACAGGAATTTCGCAAAACGAAGACCAGATTTAGATTTCTGCTAAAATTTCGGGTTAAATGGGTCACTTTGGTAAGTTTCTAAGGCTAAAAAAAAAGTGATTGGCTTGGTCACCTAATCGTCGGTAAAGTGGCTGTCCAGCGTCAAAGCGTCGGTTTTTTTAAAGATGATCTTTCAATTTAAAAAAAAAAGTTACAGGAATTTCGCAAAACGGAGACCAGATTTAGATTTCTGCTAAAATTTCGGGTTAAATGGGTCACTTTGGTAAGTTTCTAAGGTGGAAAAAAAAAACTGATAAGCTTGGTCACCTAATCGTCGGTAAAGTGGCTGTCCAGCGTCAAAGCGTCGGTTTTTTTAAAGATGATCTTTCAATTTAAAAACAAAGTTACAGGAATTTCGCAAAACGGAGACCAGATTTAGATTTCTGCTAAAATTTCGGGTTAAAAGGGTCACTTTGGTAAGTTTCTAGGGTGGAAAAAAAAAGTTATAAGCTTGGTCACCGAATCGTCGATAAGTTGGCTGTCCAGCGTCAAAGCGTCGGTTTTTTAAAGATGATCTTTCAATTTAAAAAAAAGTTACAGGAATTTCGCAAAACGAAGACCAGATTTAGATTTCTGCTAAAATTTCGGGTTAAATGGGTCACTTTGGTAAGTTTCTAAGGCTAAAAAGAAAAGTGATTGGCTTGGTCACCTAATCGTCGGTAAAGTGGCTGTCCAGCGTCAAAGCGTCGGTTTTTTTAAAGATGATCTTTCAATTTAAAAAAAAAGTTACAGGAATTTCGCAAAACGGAGACCAGATTTAGATTTCTGCTAAAATTTCGGGTTAAATGGGTCACTTTGGTAAGTTTCTAGGGTGGAAAAAAGTTATAAGCTTGGTCACCGAATCGTCGATAAGTTGGCTGTCCAACGTCAAAGCGTCGGTTTTTTTAAAGATGATCTTTCAATTTAAAAAAAGTTACGGGAATTTCGCAAAACGGAGACCAGATTTAGATTTCTGCTAAAATTTCGGGTTAAATGGGTCACTTTGGTAAGTTTCTAAGGCTAAAAAAAAGTGATAGGCTTGGTCACCTAATCGTCGGTAAAGTGGCTGTCCAGCGTCAAAGCGTCAGTTTTTTTAAGATGATCTTTCAATTTAAAAAAAAGTTACTGGAATTTCGCAAAACGGAGACCAGATTTAGATTTCTGCTAAAATTTCGGGTTAAATGGGTCACTTTGGTAAGTTTCTAGGGTGGAAAAAAAAAGTTATAAGCTTGGTCACCGAATCGTCGATAAGTTGGCTGTCCAGCGTCAAAGCGTCGGTTTTTTTAAAGATGATCTTTCAATTTAAAAAAAGTTACGGGAATTTCGCAAAACGGAGACCAGATTTAGATTTCTGCTAAAATTTCGGGTTAAATGGGTCACTTTGGTAAGTTTCTAAGGCTAAAAAAAAAAGTGATTGGCTTGGTCACCTAATCGTCGGTAAAGTGGCTGTCCAGCGTCGGTTTTTTTAAAGATGATCTTTCAATTTAAAAAAAAAAGTTACAGGAATTTCGCAAAACGAAGACCAGATTTAGATTTCTGCTAAAATTTTGGGTTAAATGGGTCACTTTGGTAAGTTTCTAAGGCTAAAAAGAAAAGTGATTGGCTTGGTCACCTAATCGTCGGTAAAGTGGCTGTCCAGCGTCAAAGCGTCAGTTTTTTTTAAGATGATCTTTCAATTTAAAAAAAAAAGTTACAGGAATTTCGCAAAACGGAGACCAGATTTAGATTTCTGCTAAAATTTCGGGTTAAATGGGTCACTTTGGTAAGTTTCTAGGGTGGAAAAAAAAAGTTATAAGCTTGGTCACCGAATCGTCGATAAGTTGGCTGTCCAGCGTCAAAGCGTCGGTTTTTTTAAAGATGATCTTTCAATTTAAAAAAAGTTACGGAATTTCGCAAAACGGAGACCAGATTTAGATTTCTGCTAAAATTTCGGGTTAAATGGGTCACTTTGGTAAGTTTCTAAGGCTAAAAAAAAAAAGTTATTGGCTTGGTCACCTAATCGTCGGTAAAGTGGCTGTCCAGCGTCGGTTTTTTTTTTTAAAGATGATCTTTCAATTTAAAAAAAAAAAGTTACAGGAATTTCGCAAAACGAAGACCAGATTTAGATTTCTGCTAAAATTTTGGGTTAAATGGGTCACTTTGGTAAGTTTCTAAGGCTAAAAAAAAAAGTGATTGGCTTGGTCACCTAATCGTCGGTAAAGTGGCTGTCCAGCGTCAAAGCGTCAGTTTTTTTAAAGATGATCTTTCAATTTAAAAAAAAAGTTACAGGAATTTCGCAAAACGGAGACCAGATTTAGATTTCTGCTAAAATTTCGGGTTAAATGGGTCACTTTGGTAAGTTTCTAGGGTGGAAAAAAAAAAAAACTTATAAGCTTGGTCACCGAATCGTCGATAAGTTGGCTGTCCAACGTCAAAGCGTCGGTTTTTTTAAGATGATCTTTCAATTTAAAAAAAAAAGTTACAGGAATTTCGCAAAACGGAGACCAGATTTAGATTTCTGCTAAAATTTCGGGTTAAATGGGTCACTTTGGTAAGTTTCTAAGGCTAAAAAAAAGTGATAGGCTTGGTCACCTAATCGTCGGTAAAGTGGCTGTCCAGCGTCAAAGCGTCAGTTTTTTTTTAAGATGATCTTTCAATTTAAAAAAAAGTTACGGAATTTCGCAAAACGGAGACCAGATTTAGATTTCTGCTAAAATTTCGGGTTAAATGGGTCACTTTGGTAAGTTTCTAAGGCTAAAAAAAAAAGTGATTGGCTTGGTCACCTAATCGTCGGTAAAGTGGCTGTCCAGCGTCGGTTTTTTTAAATATGATATTTCAATTTAAAAAAAAAAGTTACAGGAATTTCGCAAAACGAAGACCAGATTTAGATTTCTGCTAAAATTTCGGGTTAAATGGGTCACTTTGGTAAGTTTCTAAGGCTAAAAAAAAAAGTGATTGGCTTGGTCACCTAATCGTCGGTAAAGTGGCTGTCCAGCGTCAAAGCGTCGGTTTTTTTAAGATGATCTTTCAATTTAAAAAAAAAGTTACAGGAATTTCGCAAAACGGAGACCAGATTTAGATTTCTGCTAAAATTTCGGGTTAAATGGGTCACTTTGGTAAGTTTCTAGGGTGGAAAAAAAAGTATAAGCTTGGTCACCGAATCGTCGATAAGTTGGCTGTCCAGCGTCAAAGCGTCGGTTTTTTTAAAGATGATCTTTCAATTTAAAAAAAAAGTTACAGGAATTTCGCAAAACGGAGACCAGATTTAGATTTCTGCTAAAATTTTGGGTTAAATGGGTCACTTTGGTAAGTTTCTAAGGCTAAAAAAAACTGATAGGCTTGGTCACCTAATCGTCGGTAAAGTGGCTGTCCAGCGTCAAAGCGTCAGTTTTTTTTAAGATGATCTTTCAATTTAAAAAAAAAAAAGTTACAGGAATTTCGCAAAACGGAGACCAGATTTAGATTTCTGCTAAAATTTCGGGTTAAATGGGTCACTTTGGTAAGTTTCTAGGGTGGAAAAAAAAAAAAGTATGAGCTTGGTCACCGAATCGTCGATAAGTTGGCTGTCCAGCGTCAAAGCGTCGGTTTTTTTAAAGATGATCATTCAATTTAAAAAAACAGGAATTTCGCAAAACGGAGACCAGATTTAGATTTCTGCTAAAATTTCGGGTTAAATGGGTCACTTTGGTAAGTTTCTAAGGCTAAAAAAAAGTGATAGGCTTGGTCACCTAATCGTCGGTAAAGTGGTTGTCCAGCGTCGGTTTTTTTTAAAGATGATCTTTCAATTTAAAAAAAAGTTACAGGAATTTCGCAAAACGGAGACCACATTTAGATTTCTGCTAAAATTTTGGGTTAAATGGGTCACTTTGGTAAGTTTCTAAGGCTAAAAAAAAAAGTGATAGGCTTGGTCACCTAATCGTCGGTAAAGTGGCTGTCCAGCGTCAAAGCGTCAGTTTTTTTTAAGATGATCTTTCAATTTAAAAAAAAAAGTTACTGGAATTTCGCAAAACGGAGACCAGATTTAGATTTCTGCTAAAATTTCGGGTTAAATGGGTCACTTTGGTAAGTTTCTAGGGTGGAAAAAAAAAAAAAAAGTTATAAGCTTGGTCACCGAATCGTCGATAAGTTGGCTGTCCAGCGTCAAAGCGTCGGTTTTTTTAAAGATGATCTTTCAATTTAAAAAAAAAAAAGTTACGGGAATTTCGCAAAACGGAGACCAGATTTAGATTTCTGCTAAAATTTCGGGTTAAATGGGTCACTTTGGTAAGTTTCTAAGGCTAAAAAAAAAGTGATAGGCTTGGTCACCTAATCGTCGGTAAAGTGGCTGTCCAGCGTCAAAGCGTCAGTTTTTTTAAAGATGATCTTTCAATTTAAAAAAAAGTTACTGGAATTTCGCAAAACGGAGACCAGATTTAGATTTCTGCTAAAATTTCGGGTTAAATGGGTCACTTTGGTAAGTTTCTAAGGCTGGAAAAGTGATTGGCTTGGTCACCTAATCGTCGGTAAAGTGGCTGTCCAGCGTCAAAGCGTCGGTTTTTTAAAGATGATCTTTCAATTTAAAAAAAAAAGTTACAGGAATTTCGCAAAACGGAGACCAGATTTAGATTTCTGCTAAAATTTCGGGTTAAATGGGTCACTTTGGTAAGTTTCTAGGGTGGAAAAAAAAAAGTTATAAGCTTGGTCACCGAATCGTCGATAAGTTGGCTGTCCAGCGTCAAAGCGTCGGTTTTTTTAAAGATGATCTTTCAATTTAAAAAAAAGTTACGGGAATTTCGCAAAACGGAGACCAGATTTAGATTTCTGCTAAAATTTCGGGTTAAATGGGTCACTTTGGTAAGTTTCTAAGGCTAAAAAAAAAGTTATTGGCTTGGTCACCTAATCGTCGGTAAAGTGGCTGTCCAGCGTCGCGTTTTTTTTTAAAGATGATCTTTCAATTTAAAAAAAAAATGTTACAGGAATTTCGCAAAACGAAGACCAGATTTAGATTTCTGCTAAAATTTCGGGTTAAATGGGTCACTTTGGTAAGTTTCTAAGGCTAAAAAAAAAGTGATTGGCTTGGTCACCTAATCGTCGGTAAAGTGGCTGTCCAGCGTCGGTTTTTTTAACATGATCTTTCAATTTAAAAAAAAAAGTTACAGGAATTTCGCAAAACGAAGACCAGATTTAGATTTCTGCTAAAATTTCGGGTTAAATGGGTCACTTTGGTAAGTTTCTAAGGCTAAAAAAAAAAAGTGATTGGCTTGGTCACATAATCATCGGTAAAGTGGCTGTCCAGCGTCAAAGCGTCGGTTTTTTTAAAGATTATCTTTCAATTTTAAAAAAAAAAATTACAGGAATTTCGCAAAACGGAGACCAGATTTAGATTTCTGCTAAAATTTCGGGTTAAATGGGTCACTTTGGTAAGTTTCTAGGGTGGAAAAAAAAGTTATAAGCTTGGTCACCGAATCGTCGATAAGTTGGCTGTCCAACGTCAAAGCGTCGGTTTTTTTAAAGATGATCTTTCAATTTAAAAAAAAGTTACGGGAATTTCGCAAAACGGAGACCAGATTTAGATTTCTGCTAAAATTTCGGGTTAAATGGGTCACTTTGGTAAGTTTCTAAGGCTAAAAAAAGTGATAGGCTTGGTCACCTAATCGTCGGTAAAGTGGCTGTCCAGCGTCAAAGCGTCGGTTTTTTTAAAGATGATCTTTCAATTTAAAAAAAAGTTACTGGAATTTCGCAAAACGGAGACCAGATTTAGATTTCTGCTAAAATTTCGGGTTAAATGGGTCACTTTGGTAAGTTTCTAAGGCTAAAAAAAAAGTGATTGGCTTGGTCACCTAATCGTCGGTAAAGTGGCTGTCCAGCGTCGGTTTTTTTTAAAGATGATCTTTCAATTTAAAAAAAAAGTTACAGGAATTTCGCAAAACGAAGACCAGATTTAGATTTCTGCTAAAATTTCGGGTTAAATGGGTCACTTTGGTAAGTTTCTAAGGCTAAAAAGAAAAGTGATTGGCTTGGTCACCTAATCGTCGGTAAAGTGGCTGTCCAGCGTCAAAGCGTCAGTTTTTTTAAGATGATCTTTCAATTTAAAAAAAAAAAAAATTACAGGAATTTCGCAAAACGGAGACCAGATTTAGATTTCTGCTAAAATTTCGGGTTAAATGGGTCACTTTGGTAAGTTTCTAGGGTGGAAAAAAAAAGGTATAAGCTTGGTCACCGAATCGTCGATAAGTTGGCTGTCCAGCGTCAAAGCGTCGGTTTTTTTAAAGATGATCTTTCAATTTAAAAAAGTTACAGGAATTTCGCAAACGGAGACAAGATTTAGATTTCTGCTAAAATTTTGGGTTAAATGGGTCACTTTGGTAAGTTTCTAAGGCTAAAAAAAAGTGATATGCTTGGTCACCTAATCGTCGCTAACGTGGCTGTCCAGCGTCAAAGCGTCGGTTTTTTTAAGATGATCTTTCAATTTAAAAAAAAGTTACAGGAATTTCGCAAAACGGAGACCAGATTTAGATTTCTGCTAAAATTTCGGGTTAAATGGGTCACTTTGGTAAGTTTCTAGGGTGGAAAAAAAGGTATAGCTTGGTCACCGAATCGTCGATAAGTTGGCTGTCCAGCGTCAAAGCGTCGGTTTTTTTAAAGATGATCATTCAATTTAAAAAAAAAATTACAGGAATTTCGCAAAACGGAGACCAGATTTAGATTTCTGCTAAAATTTCGGGTTAAATGGGTCACTTTGGTAAGTTTCTAAGGCTAAAAAAAAGTATAGGCTTGGTCACCTAATCGTCGGTAAAGTGGTTGTCCAGCGTCGGTTTTTTAAAGATGATCTTTCAATTTAAAAACAAAGTTACAGGAATTTCGCAAAACGGAGACCAGATTTAGATTTCTGCTAAAATTTTGGGTTAAATGGGTCACTTTGGTAAGTTTCTAAGGCTAAAAAAAAAAGTGATAGGCTTGGTCACCTAATCGTCGGTAAAGTGGCTGTCCAGCGTCAAAGCGTCAGTTTTTTTAAGATGATCTTTCAATTTAAAAAAAAAAATTACAGGAATTTCGCAAAACGGAGACCAGATTTAGATTTCTGCTAAAATTTCGGGTTAAATGGGTCACTTTGGTAAGTTTCTAGGGTGGAAAAAAACAGTTATAAGCTTGGTCACCGAATCGTCGATAAGTTGGCTGTCCAGCGTCAAAGCGTCAGTTTTTTTAAAGATGATCTTTCAATTTAAAAAAAAGTTACGGAATTTCGCAAAACGGAGACCAGATTTAGATTTCTGCTAAAATTTCGGGTTAAATGGGTCACTTTGGTAAGTTTCTAAGGCTAAAAAAAAAAGTGATAGGCTTGGTCACCTAATCGTCGGTAAAGTGGCTGTCCAGCGTCGGTTTTTTTTTAAAGATGTTCTTTCAATTTAAAAACAAAGTTACAGGAATTTCGCAAAACGGAGACCAGATTTAGATTTCTGCTAAAATTTCGGGTTAAAAGGGTCACTTTGGTAAGTTTCTAGGGTGGAAAAAAAAAAGTTATAAGCTTGGTCACCGTAATCGTCGATAAGTTGGCTGTCCAGCGTCAAAGCGTCGGTTTTTTTAAGATGATATTTCAATTTAAAAAAAAGTTACTGGAATTTCGCAAAACGGAGACCAGATTTAGATTTCTGCTAAAATTTCGGGTTAAATGGGTCACTTTGGTAAGTTTCTAGGGTGGAAAAAAAGTTATAAGCTTGGTCACCGAATCGTCGATAAGTTGGCTGTCCAGCGTCAAAGCGTCGGTTTTTTTATAGATGATCTTTCAATTAAAAAAAAATTACGGGAATTTCGCAAAACGGAGACCAGATTTAGATTTCTGCTAAAATTTCGGGTTAAATGGGTCACTTTGGTAAGTTTCTAAGGCTAAAAAAGTTATTGGCTTGGTCACCTAATCGTCGGTAAAGTGGCTGTCCAGCGTCGTTTTTTTTAAAGATGATCTTTCAATTAAAAAAAAAAAGTTACAGGAATTTCGCAAAACGAAGACCAGATTTAGATTTATGCTAAAATTTAGGGTTAAATGGGTCACTTTGGTAAGTTTCTAAGGCTAAAAAAAAAGTGATTGGCTTGGTCACCTAATCGTCGGTAAAGTGGCTGTCCAGCGTCAAAGCGTCAGTTTTTTTTAAGATGATCTTTCAATTTAAAAAAAAAAAGTTACAGGAATTTCGCAAAACGGAGACCAGATTTAGATTTCTGCTAAAATTTCGGGTTAAATGGGTCACTTTGGTAAGTTTCTAGGGTGGAAAAAAAGGTATGAGCTTGGTCACCGAATCGTCGATAAGTTGGCTGTCCAGCGTCAAAGCGTCGGTTTTTTTAAAGATTATCTTTCAATTTAAAAAAAAAATTACAGGAATTTCGCAAAACGGAGACCAGATTTAGATTTCTGCTAAAATTTCGGGTTAAATGGGTCACTTTGGTAAGTTTCTAAGGCTAAAAAAAAGTGATAGGCTTGGTCACCTAATCGTCGGTAAAGTGGTTGTCCAGCGTCGGTTTTTTTAAAGATGATCTTTCAATTTAAAAACAAAGTTACAGGAATTTCGCAAAACGGAGACCAGATTTAGATTTCTGCTAAAATTTCGGGATAAATGGGTCACTTTGGTAAGTTTCTAAGGCTTAAAAAAAGTGATAGGCTTGGTCACCTAATCGTCGGTAAAGTGGCTGTCCAGCGTCAAAGCGTCAGTTTTTTTAAAGATGATCTTTCAATTTAAAAAAAAATTACTGGAATTTCGCAAAACGGAGACCAGATTTAGATTTCGCTAAAATTTCGGGTTAAATGGGTCACTTTGGTAAGTTTCTAAGGGTGGAAAAAAAAGTTATAAGCTTGGTCACCGAATCGTCGATAAGTTGGCTGTCCAGCGTCAAAGCGTCGGTTTTTTTAAAGATGATCTTTCAATTTAAAAAAAAGTTACGGAATTTCGCAAAACGGAGACCAGATTTAGATTTCTGCTAAAATTTCGGGTTAAATGGGTCACTTTGGTAAGTTTCTAAGGCTAAAAAAAAAAATAGGCTTGGTCACCTAATCGTCGGTAAAGTGGCTGTCCAGCGTCGGTTTTTTTAAAGATGTTCTTTCAATTTAAAAACAAAGTTACAGGAATTTCGCAAAACGGAGACCAGATTTAGATTTCTGCTAAAATTTCGGGTTAAATGGGTCACTTTGGTAAGTTTCTAGGGTGGAAAAAAGTTATAAGCTTGGTCACCGTAATCGTCGATAAGTTGGCTGTCCAGCGTCAAAGCGTCGGTTTTTTTAAAGATGATCTTTCAATTTAAAAAAAAAAACTTACTGGAATTTCGCAAAACGTAGACCAGATTTAGATTTCTGCTAAAATTTCGGGTTAAATGGGTCACTTTAATAAGTTTCTAGGGTGGAAAAAAAAAGTTATAAGCTTGGTCACCGAATAGTCGATAAGTTGGCTGTCCAGCGTCAAAGCGTCGGTTTTTTTAAGATGATCTTTCAATTAAAAAAAAGTTACGGGAATTTCGCAAAACGGAGACCAGATTTAGATTTCTGCTAAAATTTCGGGTTAAATGGGTCACTTTGGTAATTTTCTAGGGTGAAAAAAAAAGTTATTGGCTTGGTCACCTAATCGTCGGTAAAGTGGCTGTCCAGCGTCAAAGCGTCAGTTTTTTTTAAGATGATCTTTCAATTTAAAAAAAGTTACAGGAATTTCGCAAAACGGAGACCAGATTTAGATTTCTGCTAAAATTTCGGGTTAAATGGGTCACTTTGGTAAGTTTCTAGGGTGGAAAAAAAAAAAATAAGCTTGGTCACCGAATCGTCGATAAGTTGGCTGTCCAGCGTCAAAGCGTCGGTTTTTTTAAAGATGATCTTTCAATTTTAAAAAAAATTACAGGAATTTCGCAAAACGGAGACCAGATTTAGATTTCTGCTAAAATTTCGGGTTAAATAGGGTCACTTTGGTAAGTTTCTAAGGCTAAAAAAGTGATAGGCTTGGTCACCTAATCGTCGATAAGTTGGCTGTCCAGCTTCAAAGCGTCGGTTTTTTTAAAGATGATCTTTCAATTTAAAAAAAAGTTACAGGAATTTCGCAAAACGGAGACCAGATTTAGATTTCTGCTAAAATTTCGGGTTAAATGGGTCACTTTGGTAAGTTTCTAGGGTGGAAAAAAGTTATAAGCTTGGTCACCGAATCGTCGATAAGTTGGCTGTCCAGCGTCAAAGCGTCGGTTTTTTTAAGATGATCTTTCAATTTAAAAAAAAAGTTAGAGGAATTTCGCAAAACGGAGACAAGATTTAGATTTCTGCTAAAATTTTGGGTTAAATGGGTCACTTTGGTAAGTTTCTAAGG
The DNA here is from genome assembly GCA_019973935.1 of Trichonephila clavipes. Classification (NCBI taxonomy): domain Eukaryota; kingdom Metazoa; phylum Arthropoda; class Arachnida; order Araneae; family Nephilidae; genus Trichonephila; species Trichonephila clavipes. Next base: position 194,331 of record BMAU01007580.1, on the reverse strand, counting down.
CTAAAAAAAAAGTGATAGGCTTGGTCACCTAATCGTCGGTAAAGTGGCGGTCCAGCGTCAAAGCGTCAGTTTTTTAAAGATGATCTTTCAATTTAAAAAAAGTTACTGGAATTTCGCAAAACGGAGACCAGATTTAGATTTCTGCTAAAATTTTGGGTTAAATGGGTCACTTTCGTAAGTTTCTAAGGCTAAAAAAAGTGATAGGCTTGGTCACCTAATCGTCGGTAAAGTGGCTGTCCAGCGTCAATGCGTAAGTTTTTTTAAGATGATCTTTCAATTTAAAAAAAAGTTACGGGAATTTCTCAAAACGGAGACCAGATTTAGATTTCTGCTAAAATTTCGGGTTAAATGGGTCACTTTGGTAAGTTTCTAGGGTGGAAAAAAAAAAAGTATAAGCTTGGTCACCGAATCGTCGATAAGTTGGCTGTCCAGCGTGAAAGCGTCGGTTTTTTTAAAGATGATCTTTCAATTAAAAAAAAAATTACGGGAATTTCGCAAAACGGAGACCAGATTTAGATTTCTGCTAAAATTTCGGGTTAAATGGGTCACTTTGGTAAGTTTCTAAGGCTAAAAAAAAAGTTATTGGCTTGGTCACCTAATCGTCGGTAAAGTGGCTGTCCAGCGTCGGTTTTTTTAAAGATGATCTTTCAATTTAAAAAAAAGTTACAGGAATTTCGCAAAACGAAGACCAGATTTAGATTTCTGCTAAAATTTCGGGTTAAATGGGTCACTTTGGTAAGTTTCTAAGGCTAAAAAAAAGTGATTGGCTTGGTCACCTAATCGTCGGTAAAGTGGCTGTCCAGCGTCAAAGCGTCAATTTTTTTAAAGATGATCTTTCAATTTAAAAAAAATTACAGGAATTTCGCAAAACGGAGACCAGATTTAGATTTCTGCTAAAATTTCGGGTTAAATGGGTCACTTTGGTAAGTTTCTAGGGTGGAAAAAAGTTATAAGCTTGGTCACCGAATCGTCGATAAGTTGGCTGTCCAACCTCAAAGCGTCGGTTTTTTTAAAGATGATCTTTCAATTTAAAAAAAGTTACGGGAATTTCGCAAAACGGAGACCAGATTTAGATTTCTGCTAATAAGTTTCTAGGGTGGAAAAAAAAAGTTATAAGCTTGGTCTCCGAATCGTCGATAAGTTGGCTGTCCAGTGTCAAAGCGTCGGTTTTTAAGATGATCATTTAATTTAAAAAAAAAGTTAGAGGAATTTCGCAAAACGGAGACCAGATTTAGATTTCTGCTAAAATTTCGGGTTAAATGGGTCACTTTGGTAAGTTTCTAAGGCTAAAAAAACAGTGATAGGCTTGGTCACCTAATCGTCGGTAAAGTGGCTGTCCAGCGTCAAAGCGTCAGTTTTTTTAAGATGATCTTTCAATTTAAAAAAAAGTTACTGGAATTTCGCAAAACGGAGACCAGATTTAGATTTCTGCTAAAATTTCGGGTTAAATGGGTCACTTTGGTAAGTTTCTAAGGCTAAAAAAAAAGTGATTGGCTTGTTCACCTAATCGTCGGTAAAGTGGCTGTCCAGCGTCGGTTTTTTTAAGATGATCTTTCAATTTAAAAAAAAAAAAAAGTTACAGGAATTTCGCAAAACGAAGACCAGATTTAGATTTCTGCTAAAATTTCGGGTTAAATGGGTCACTTTGGTAAGTTTCTAAGGCTAAAAAAAAAGTGATTGGCTTGGTCACCTAATCGTCGGTAAAGTGGCTGTCCAGCGTCAAAGCGTCAGTTTTTTTTAAGATGATCTTTCAATTTAAAAAAAAAAAGTTACAGGAATTTCGCAAAACGGAGACCAGATTTAGATTTCTGCTAAAATTTCGGGTTAAATGGGTCACTTTGGTAAGTTTCTAGGGTGGAAAAAAGGTATAAGCTTGGTCACCGAATCGTCGATAAGTTGGCTGTCCAGCGTCAAAGCGTCGGTTTTTTTAAGATGATCTTTCAATTTAAAAAAAGTTACAGGAATTTCGCAAAACGGAGACAAGATTTAGATTTCTGCTAAAATTTTGGGTTAAATGGGTCACTTTGGTAAGTTTCTAAGGCTAAAAAAAGTGATAGGCTTGGTCACCTAATCGTCGGTAAAGTGGCTGTCCAGCGTCAAAGCGTCAGTTTTTTTTTTAAGATGATCTTTCAATTTAAAAAAAAGTTACAGGAATTTCGCAAAACGGAGACCAGATTTAGATTTCTGCTAAAATTTCGGGTTAAATGGGTCACTTTGGTAAGTTTCTAGGGTGGAAAAAAAAAGGTATGAGCTTGGTCACCGAATCGTCGATAAGTTGGCTGTCCAGCGTCAAAGCGTCGGTTTTTTTAAGATGATCTTTCAATTTAAAAAAAGTTACAGGAATTTCGCCAAACGGAGACAAGATTTAGATTTCTGCTAAAATTTTGGGTTAAATGGGTCACTTTGGTAAGTTTCTAGGTGGAAAAAAAAAGTATAAGCTTGGTCACCGAATCGTCGATAAGTTGGCTGTCCAGCGTCAAAGCGTCGGTTTTTTTAAGATGATCTTTCAATTTAAAAAAAAGTTACAGGAATTTCGCAAAACGGAGACAAGATTTAGATTTCTGCTAAAATTTCGGGTTAAATGGGTCACTTTGGTAAGTTTCTAGGGTGGAAAAAAAAAATATAAGCTTGGTCACCGAATCGTCGATAAGTTGGCTGTCCAGCGTCAAAGCGTCGGTTTTTTAAGATGATCTTTCAATTTAAAAAAAAGTTACAGGAATTTCGCAAAACGGAGACAAGATTTAGATTTCTGCTAAAATTTTGGGTTAAATGGGTCACTTTGGTAAGTTTCTAAGGCTAAAAAAAAAACAGTGATAGGCTTGGTCACCTAATCGTCGGTAAAGTGGCTGTCCAGCGTCAAAGCGTCAGTTTTTTTTAAGATGATCTTTCAATTTAAAAAAAAAAAAAAGTTACAGGAATTTCGCAAAACGGAGACCAGATTTAGATTTCTGCTAAAATTTCGGGTTAAATGGGTCACTTTGGTAAGTTTCTAAGGCTAAAAAAAAAAAGTAATAGGCTTGGTCACCTAATCGTCGGTAAAGTGGTTGTCCAGCGTCGGTTTTTTTAAAGATGATCTTTCAATTTAAAAACAAAGTTACAGGAATTTCGCAAAACGGAGACCAGATTTAGATTTCTGCTAAAATTTTGGGTTAAATGGGTCACTTTGGTAAGTTTCTAAGGCTAAAAAAGTGATAGGCTTGGTCACCTAATCGTCGGTAAAGTGGCTGTCCAGCGTCAAAGCCTCAGTTTTTTTAAGATGATATTTCAATTTAAAAAAAAATTACTGGAATTTCGCAAAACGGAGACCAGATTTAGATTTCGGCTAAAAGTTCGGGTTAAATGGGTCACTTTGGTAAGTTTCTAGGGTGGAAAAAAAAAAAGTTATAAGCTTGGTCACCGAATCGTCGATAAGTTGGCTGTCCAGCGTCAAAGCGTCAGTTTTTTTAAAGATGATCTTTCAATTTAAAAAAAAAAGTTACGGGAATTTCGCAAAACGGAGACCAGATTTAGATTTCTGCTAAAATTTCGGGTTAAATGGGTCACTTTGGTAAGTTTCTAAGGCAAAAAAGTGATAGGCTTGGTCACCTAATCGTCGGTAAAGTGGCTGTCCAGCGTCGGTTTTTTTTAAAGATGTTCTTTCAATTTAAAAACAAAGTTACAGGAATTTCGCAAAACGGAGACCAGATTTAGATTTCTGCTAAAATTTCGGGTTAAAAGGGTCACTTTGGTAAGTTTCTAGCGTGGAAAAAAAAGTTATAATCTTGTTCTCCGTCTCGTCGATAAGTTGGCTGTCCAGCGTCAAAGCGTCGGTTTTTTTAAAGATGATCTTTCAATTTAAAAAAAAAGTTACTGGAATTTCGCAAAACGTAGACCAGATTTAGATTTCTGCTAAAATTTCGGGTTAAATGGGTCACTTTAATAAGTTTCTAGGGTGGAAAAAAAGTTATAAGCTTGGTCACCGAATAGTCGATAAGTTGGCTGTCCAGCGTCAAAGCGTCGGTTTTTTTATAGATGATCTTTCAATTAAAAAAAAGTTACGGAATTTCGCAAAACGGAGACCAGATTTAGATTTCTGCTAAAATTTCGGGTTAAATGGGTCACTTTGGTAAGTTTCTAAGGCTAAAAAAAAGTTATTGGCTTGGTCACCTAATCGTCGGTAAAGTGGCTGTCCAGCGTCGGTTTTTTTAAAGATGATCTTTCAATTTAAAAAAAAAAAGTTACAGGAATTTCGCAAAACGAAGACCAGATTTAGATTTCTGCTAAAATTTAGGGTTAAATGGGTCACTTTGGTAAGTTTCTAAGGCTAAAAAGAAAAGTGATTGGCTTGGTCACCTAATCGTCGGTAAAGTGGCTGTCCAGCGTCAAAGCGTCAGTTTTTTTAAGATGATCTTTCAATTTAAAAAAAAAAAAGTTACAGGAATTTCGCAAAACGGAGACCAGATTTAGATTTCTGCTAAAATTTCGGGTTAAATGGGTCACTTTGGTAAGTTTCTAGGGTGGAAAAAAAAAAGGTATGAGCTTGGTCACCGAATCGTCGATAAGTTGGCTGTCCAGCGTCAAAGCGTCGGTTTTTTTAAAGATTATCATTCAATTTAAAAAAAAAAAATTACAGGAATTTCGCAAAACGGAGACCAGATTTAGATTTCTGCTAAAATTTCGGGTTAAATGGGTCACTTTGGTAAGTTTCTAAGGCTAAAAAAAACAGTAATAGGCTTGGTCACCTAATCGTCGGTAAAGTGGTTGTCCAGCGTCGGTTTTTTTTAAAGATGATCTTTCAATTTAAAAACAAAGTTACAGGAATTTCGCAAAACGGAGACCAGATTTAGATTTCTGCTAAAATTTTGGGTTAAATGGGTCACTTTGGTAAGTTTCTAAGGCTAAAAAAAACAGTGATAGGCTTGGTCACCTAATCGTCGGTAAAGTGGCTGTCCAGCGTCAAAGCCTCAGTTTTTTTAAGATGATATTTCAATTTAAAAAAAATTACTGGAATTTCGCAAAACGGAGACCAGATTTAGATTTCGCTAAAATTCGGGTTAAATGGGTCACTTTGGTAAGTTTCAGGGTGGAAAAAAAAGTTATAAGCTTGGTCACCGAATCGTCGATAAGTTGGCTGTCCAGCGTCAAAGCGTCGGTTTTTTTAAAGATGATCTTTCAATTTAAAAAAGTTACGGGAATTTCGCAAAACGGAGACCAGATTTAGATTTCTGCTAAAATTTCGGGTTAAATGGGTCACTTTGGTAAGTTTCTAAGGCTAAAAAAAAAAGTGATAGGCTTGGTCACCTAATCGTCGGTAAAGTGGCTGTCCAGCGTCGGTGTTTTTAAAGATGTTCTTTCAATTTAAAAACAAAGTTACAGGAATTTCGCAAAACGGAGACCAGATTTAGATTTCTGCTAAAATTTCGGGTTAAATGGGTCACTTTGGTAAGTTTCTAGGGTGGAAAAAAAAAAGTTATAAGCTTGGTCACCGTAATCGTCGATAAGTTGGCTGTCCAGCGTCAAAGCGTCGGTTTTTTTAAAGATGATCTTTCAATTTAAAAAAAAAAACTTACTGGAATTTCGCAAAACGTAGACCAGATTTAGATTTCTGCTAAAATTTCGGGTTAAATGGGTCACTTTAATAAGTTTCTAGGGTGGAAAAAAAAAGTTATAAGCTTGGTCACCGAATAGTCGATAAGTTGGCTGTCCAGCGTCAAAGCGTCGGTTTTTTTATAGATGATCTTTCAATTAAAAAAGTTACGGGAATTTCGCAAAACGGAGACCAGATTTAGATTTCTGCTAAAATTTCGGGTTAAATGGGTCACTTTGGTAAGTTTCTATGGCTAAAAAAAAAGTTATTGGCTTGGTCACCTAATCGTCGGTAAAGTGGCTGTCCAGCGTCGTTTTTTTTAAAGATGATCTTTCAATTTAAAAAAAAAAGTTACAGGAATTTCGCAAAACGAAGACCAGATTTAGATTTCTGCTGAAATTTAGGGTTAAATGGGTCACTTTGGTAAGTTTCTAAGGCTAAAAAAAAAAGTGATTGGCTTGGTCACCTAATCGTCGGTAAAGTGGCTGTCCAGCGTCAAAGCGTCAGTTTTTTTAAGATGATCTTTCAATTTAAAAAAAAGTTACAGGAATTTCGCAAAACGGAGACCAGATTTAGATTTCTGCTAAAATTTCGGGTTAAATGGGTCACTTTGGTAAGTTTCTAGGGTGGAAAAAAAAAAGGTATGAGCTTGGTCACCGAATCGTCGATAAGTTGGCTGTCCAGCGTCAAAGCGTCGGTTTTTTTAAAGATTATCATTCAATTTAAAAAAAAATTACAGGAATTTCGCAAAACGGAGACCAGAATTAGATTTCTGCTAAAATTTCGGGTTAAATGGGTCACTTTGGTAAGTTTCTAAGGCTAAAAAAAAAGTAATAGGCTTGGTCACCTAATCGTCGGTAAAGTGGTTGTCCAGCGTCGGTTTTTTTAAAGATGATCTTTCAATTTAAAAACAAAGTTACAGGAATTTCGCAAAACGGAGACCAGATTTAGATTTCTGCTAAAATTTTGGGTTAAATGGGTCACTTTGGTAAGTTTCTAAGGCTAAAAAAACAGTGATAGGCTTGGTCACCTAATCGTCGGTAAAGTGGCTGTCCAGCGTCAAAGCCTCAGTTTTTTTAAGATGATATTTCAATTTAAAAAAATTACTGGAATTTCGCAAAACGGAGACCAGATTTAGATTTCGGCTAAAAGTTCGGGTTAAATGGGTCACTTTGGTAAGTTTCTAAGGGTGGAAAAAAAAAAGTTATAAGCTTGGTCACCGAATCGTCGATAAAGTTGGCTGTCCAGCGTCAAAGCGTCAGTTTTTTTTAAGATGATCTTTCAATTTAAAAAAAAAAAAAAAAGTTACGGAATTTCGCAAAACGGAGACCAGATTTAGATTTCTGCTAAAATTTCGGGTTAAATGGGTCACTTTGGTAAGTTTCTAAGGGTGGAAAAAAAGTTATAAGCTTGGTCACCGAATCGTCGATAAGTTGGCTGTCCAGCGTCAAAGCGTCGGTTTTTTTAAAGATGATCTTTCAATTTAAAAAAAAGTTACGGAATTTCGCAAAACGGAGACCAGATTTAGATTTCTGCTAAAATTTCGGGTTAAATGGGTCACTTTGGTAAGTTTCTAAGGCTAAAAAAGTGATAGGCTTGGTCACCTAATCGTCGGTAAAGTGGCTGTCCAGCGTCGGTGTTTTTAAAGATGATCTTTCAATTTAAAAAAAAGTTACAGGAATTTCGCAAAACGGAGACCAGATTTAGATTTCTGCTAAAATTTCGGGTTAAATGGGTCACTTTGGTAAGTTTCTAGGGTGGAAAAAAAAAAAAGTTATAAGCTTGGTCACCGTAATCGTCGATAAGTTGGCTGTCCAGCGTCAAAGCGTCGGTTTTTTTAAAGATGATCTTTCAATTTAAAAAAAAAAACTTACTGGAATTTCGCAAAACGTAGACCAGATTTAGATTTCTGCTAAAATTTCGGGTTAAATGGGTCACTTTAATAAATTTCTAGGGTGGAAAAAAAAGTTATAAGCTTGGTCACCGAATCGTCGATAAGTTGGCTGTCCAGCGTCAAAGCGTCGGTTTTTTTATAGATGATCTTTCAATTAAAAAAAAAAAAGTTACGGAATTTCGCAAAACGGAGACCAGATTTAGATTTCTGCTAAAATTTCGGGTTAAATGGGTCACTTTGGTAAGTTTCTAAGGCTAAAAAAAAGTTATTGGCTTGGTCACATAATCGTCGGTAAAGTGGCTGTCCAGCGTCGTTTTTTTTAAAGATGATCTTTCAATTTAAAAAAAAGTTACAGGAATTTCGCAAAACGAAGACCAGATTTAGATTTCTGCTAAAATTTCGGGTTAAATGGGTCACTTTGGTAAGTTTCTAAGGCTAAAAAAAAAGTGATTGGCTTGGTCACCTAATCGTCGGTAACGTGGCTGTCCAGCGTCAAAGCGTCAGTTTTTTTAAGATGATCTTTCAATTTAAAAAAAAGTTACAGGAATTTCGCAAAACGGAGACCAGATTTAGATTTCTGCTAAAATTTCGGGTTAAATGGGTCACTTTGGTAAGTTTCTAGGGTGGAAAAAAAAAAAGTATAAGCTTGGTCACCGAATCGTCGATAAGTTGGCTGTCCAGCGTCAAAGCGTCGGTTTTTTTAAAGATGATCTTTCAATTTAAAAAAATTACAGGAATTTCGCAAAACGGAGACCAGATTTAGATTTCTGCTAAAATTTCGGGTTAAATGGGTCACTTTGGTAAGTTTCTAAGGCTAAAAAAAAGTGATAGGCTTGGTCACCTAATCGTCGATAAGTTGGCTGTCCAGCGTCAAAGCGTCGGTTTTTTTAAAGATGATCTTTCAATTTAAAAAAAAAAAATTACAGGAATTTCGCAAAACGGAGACCAGATTTAGATTTCTGCTAAAATTTCGGGTTAAATGGGTCACTTTGGTAAGTTTCTAGGGTGGAAAAAAAAAGTTATAAGCTTGGTCACCGAATCGTCGATAAGTTGGCTGTCCAGCGTCAAAGCGTCGGTTTTTTTAAGATGATCTTTCAATTTAAAAAAAAGTTACGAGGAATTTCGCAAAACGGAGACAAGATTTAGATTTCTGCTAAAATTTTGGGTTAAATGGGTCACTTTGGTAAGTTTCTAAGGCTAAAAAAACAGTGATAGGCTTGGTCACCTAATCGTCGGTAAAGTGGCGGTCCAGCGTCAAAGCGTCAGTTTTTTTAAGATGATCTTTCAATTTAAAAAAAAAGTTACTGGAATTTCGCAAAACGGAGACCAGATTTAGATTTCTGCTAAAATTTTGGGTTAAATGGGTCACTTTGGTAAGTTTCTAAGGCTAAAAAAAAGTGATAGGCTTGGTCACCTAATCGTCGGTAAAGTGGCTGTCCAGCGTCAATGCGTAAGTTTTTTTTAAGATGATCTTTCAATTTTAAAAAAAAGTTACGGGAATTTCTCAAAACGGAGACCAGATTTAGATTTCTGCTAAAATTTCGGGTTAAATGGGTCACTTTGGTAAGTTTCTAGGGTGGAAAAAAAAGTTATAAGCTTGGTCACCGAATCGTCGATAAGTTGGCTGTCCAGCGTCAAAGCGTCGGTTTTTTTAAGATGATCTTTCAATTAAAAAAAAAGTTACGGGAATTTCGCAAAACGGAGACCAGATTTAGATTTCTGCTAAAATTTCGGGTTAAATGGGTCACTTTGGTAAGTTTCTAAGGCTAAAAAAGTTATTGGCTTGGTCACCTAATCGTCGGTAAAGTGGCTGTCCAGCGTCGGTTTTTTTAAAGATGATCTTTCAATTTAAAAAAAAAAAAGTTACAGGAATTTCGCAAAACGAAGACCAGATTTAGATTTCTGCTAAAATTTCGGGTTAAATGGGTCACTTTGGTAAGTTTCTAAGGCTAAAAAAAAAGTTATTGGCTTGGTCACCTAATCGTCGGTAAAGTGGCTGTCCAGCGTCAAAGCGTCATTTTTTTTAAGATGATCTTTCAATTTAAAAAAAAGTTACAGGAATTTCGCAAAACGGAGACCAGATTTAGATTTCTGCTAAAATTTCGGGTTAAATGGGTCACTTTGGTAAGTTTCTAGGGTGGAAAAAAAGTTATAAGCTTGGTCACCGAATCGTCGATAAGTTGGCTGTCCAGCGTCAAAGCGTCGGTTTTTAAGATGATCTTTCAATTTAAAAAAAAAGTTACAGGAATTTCGCAAAACGGAGACCAGATTTAGATTTCTGCTAAAATTTCGGGTTAAATGGGTCACTTTGGTAAGTTTCTAAGGATAAAAAAAAAAGTGATTAGCTTGGTCACCTAATCGTCGGTAAAGTGGCTGTCCAGCGTCAAAGCGTCGGTTTTTTAAAGATGATCTTTCAATTTAAAAAAAAAAAGTTACAGGAATTTCGCAAAACGGAGACCACATTTAGATTTCTGCTAAAATTTCGGGTTAAATGGGTCAATTTGGTAAGTTTCTAGGGTGGAAAAAAAAAGTTATAAGCTTGGTCACCGAATCGTCGATAAGTTGGCTGTCCAACGTCAAAGCGTCGGTTTTTTTTTAAAGATGATCTTTCAATTTAAAAAAAAGTTACAGGAATTTCGCAAAACGGAGACCAGATTTAGATTTCTGCTAAAATTTCGGGTTAAATGGGTCACTTTGGTAAGTTTCTAAGGCTAAAAAAAAAAGTGATTGGCTTGGTCACCTAATCGTCGGTAAAGTGGCTGTCCAGCGTCAAAGCGTCAGTTTTTTTTTTAAGATGATCTTTCAATTTAAAAAAAAATTACAGGAATTTCGCAAAACGGAGACCAGATTTAGATTTCTGCTAAAATTTCGGGTTAAATGGGTCACTTTGGTAAGTTTCTAGGGTGGAAAAAAAAAGTTATAAGCTTGGTCACCGAATCGTCGATAAGTTGGCTGTCCAGCGTCAAAGCGGCGGTTTTTTAAAGATGATCTTTCAATTTAAAAAAAAAAAAAAGTTACGGAATTTCGCAAAACGGAGACCAGATTTAGATTTCTGCTAAAATTTCGGGTTAAATGGGTCACTTTGGTAAGTTTCTAAGGCTAAAAAAAAAAGTTATTTGCTTGGTCACCTAATCGTCGGTAAAGTGGCTGTCCAGCGTCGCGTTTTTTTTTTAAAGATGATCTTTCAATTTAAAAAAAAGTTACAGGAATTTCGCAAAACGAAGACCAGATTTAGATTTCTGCTAAAATTTCGGGTTAAATGGGTCACTTTGGTAAGTTTCTAAGGCTAAAAAAAAAGTGATTGGCTTGGTCACCTAATCGTCGGTAAAGTGGCTGTCCAGCGTCAAAGCGTCGGTTTTTTTAAAGATGATCTTTCAATTTAAAAAAAAAAAAGTTACAGGAATTTCGCAAAACGGAGACCAGATTTAGATTTCTGCTAAAATTTTGGGTTAAATGGGTCAATTTGGTAAGTTTCTACGGCTGGAAAAAAAAAGTTATAAGCTTGGTCACCGAATCGTCGATAAGTTGGCTGTCCTGCGTCAAAGCGTCGGTTTTTTTAAATATGATCTTTCAATTTAAAAAAAAGTTACGGGAATTTCGCAAAACGGAGACCAGATTTAGATTTCTGCTAAAATTTCGGGTTAAATGGGTCACTTTGGTAAGTTTCTAGGGTGGAAAAAAAGTTATAAGCTTGGTCACCGAATCGTCGATAAGTTGGCTGTCCAGCGTCAAAGCGTCGGTTTTTTTAAGATGATCTTTCAATTTAAAAAAAAGTTACAGGAATTTCGCAAAACGGAGACCAGATTTAGATTTCTGCTAAAATTTCGGGTTAAATGGGTTACTTTGGTAAGTTTCTAAGGCTAAAAAAAAAAGTGATTGGCTTGGTCACCTAATCGTCGGTAAAGTGGCTGTCCAGCGTCGGTTTTTTAAAGATGATCTTTCAATTAAAAAAAAGTTACGGAATTTCGCAAAACGGAGACCAGATTTAGATTTCTGCTAAAATTTCGGGTTAAATGTGTCACTTTGGTAAGTTTCTAAGGCTAAAAAAAGTTATTGGCTTGGTCACCTAATCGTCGGTAAAGTGGCTGTCCAGCGTCGGTTTTTTTAAAGATGATCTTTCAATTTAAAAAAAAAAAGTTACAGGAATTTCGCAAAACGAAGACCAGATTTAGATTTCTGCTAAAATTTCGGGTTAAATGGGTCACTTTGGTAAGTTTCTAAGGCTAAAAAAAAAGTGATTGGCTTGGTCACCTAATCGTCGGTAAAGTGGCTGTCCAGCGTCAAAGCGTCAGTTTTTTTTAAGATGATCTTTCAATTTAAAAAAAAAAAAGTTACAGGAATTTCGCAAAACGGAGACCAGATTTAGATTTCTGCTAAAATTTCGGGTTAAATGGGTCACTTTGGTAAGTTTCTAGGGTGGAAAAAAAAGGTATAAGCTTGGTCACCGAATCGTCGATAAGTTGGCTGTCCAGCGTCAAAGCGTCGGTTTTTTTAAGATGATCTTTCAATTTAAAAAAAAAAGTTACAGGAATTTCGCCAAACGGAGACAAGATTTAGATTTCTGCTAAAATTTCGGGTTAAATGGGTCACTTTGGTAAGTTTCTAAGGCTAAAAAAAAGTGATTAGCTTGGTCACCTAATCGTCGGTAAAGTGGCTGTCCAGCGTCAAAGCGTCGGTTTTTTTAAGATTATCTTTCAATTTAAAAAAAAAATTACAGGAATTTCGCAAAACGGAGACCACATTTAGATTTCTGCTAAAATTTCGGGTTAAAAGGGTCACTTTGGTAAGTTTCTAGGGTGGAAAAAAAAAGTTATAAGCTTGGTCACCGAATCGTCGATAAGTTGGCTGTCCAACGTCAAAGCGTCGGTTTTTTTAAAGATGATCTTTCAATTTAAAAAAAAAAAGTTACGGAATTTCGCAAAACGGAGACCAGATTTAGATTTCTGCTAAAATTTCGGGTTAAATGGGTCACTTTGGTAAGTTTCTAAGGCTAAAAAAAAAAAAAAACAGTGATAGGCTTGGTCACCTAATCGTCGGTAAAGTGACTGTCCAGCGTCAAAGCGTCAGTTTTTTTAAGATGATCTTTCAATTTAAAAAAAAACTTACTGGAATTTCGCAAAACGTAGACCAGATTTAGATTTCTGCTAAAATTTCGGGTTAAATGGGTCACTTTAATAAGTTTCTAAGGTGGAAAAAAAAAGTTATAAGCTTGGTCACCGAATAGTCGATAAGTTGGCTGTCCAGCGTCAAAGCGTCGGTTTTTTAAAGATGATCTTTCAATTAAAAAAAAAAAAGTTACGGGAATTTCGCAAAACGGAGACCAGATTTAGATTTCTGCTAAAATTTCGGGTTAAATGGGTCACTTTGGTAAGTTTCTAAGGCTAAAAAAAAAAAGTTATTGGCTTGGTCACCTAATCGCCGGTAAAGTGGCTGTCCAGCGTCGGTTTTTTTAAAGATGATCTTTCAATTTAAAAAAAAAAGTTACAGGAATTTCGCAAAACGAAGACCAGATTTAGATTTCTGCTAAAATTTCGGGTTAAATGGGTCACTTTGGTAAGTTTCTAAGGCTAAAAAAAAAGTGATTGGCTTGGTCACCTAATCGTCGGTAAAGTGGCTGTCCAGCGTCAAAGCGTCAGTTTTTTTTTTAAGATGATCTTTCAATTTAAAAAAAAAAGTTACAGGAATTTCGCAAAACGGAGACCAGATTTAGATTTCTGCTAAAATTTCGGGTTAAATGGGTCACTTTGGTGAGTTTCTAGGGTGGAAAAAAAAAGTTATAAGCTTGGTCACCGAATAGTCGATAAGTTGGCTGTCCAGCGTCAAAGCGTCGGTTTTTTTAAAGATGATCTTTCAATTAAAAAAAAAAAGTTACGGGAATTTCGCAAAACGGAGACCAGATTTAGATTTCTGCTAAAATTTCGGGTTAAATGGGTCACTTATGTAAGTTTCTAAGGCTAAAAAAAAAAAAAGTTATTGGCTTGGTCACCTAATCGTCGGTAAAGTGGCTGTCCAGCGTCGGTTTTTTTAAAGATGATCTTTCAATTTAAAAAAAAAAGTTACAGGAATTTCGCAAAACGAAGACCAGATTTAGATTTCTGCTAAAATTTCGGGTTAAATGGGTCACTTTGGTAAGTTTCTAAGGCTAAAAAAAAAGTGATTGGCTTGGTCACCTAATCGTCGGTAAAGTGGCTGTCCAGCGTCAAAGCGTCGGTTTTTTTAAAGATTATCTTTCAATTTAAAAAAAAAAATTACAGGAATTTCGCAAAACGGAGACCACATTTAGATTTCTGCTAAAATTTCGGGTTAAAAGGGTCACTTTGGTAAGTTTCTAGGGTGGAAAAAAAGTTATAAGCTTGGTCACCGAATCGTCGATAAGTTGGCTGTCCAACGTCAAAGCGTCGGTTTTTTTAAAGATGATCTTTCAATTTAAAAAAAAGTTACGGGAATTTCGCAAAACGGAGACCAGATTTAGATTTCTGCTAAAATTTCGGGTTAAATGGGTCACTTTAATAAGTTTCTAGGGTGGAAAAAAAAAGTTATAAGCTTGGTCACCGAATCGTCGATAAGTTGGCTGTCCAGTGTCAAAGCGTCGGTTTTTTTAAGATGATCTTTTAATTTAAAAAAAAAAAGTTAGAGGAATTTCGCAAAACGGAGACCAGATTTAGATTTCTACTAAAATTTCGGGTTAAATGGGTCACTTTGGTAAGTTTCTAAGGCTAAAAAAAAAGTGATAGGCTTGGTCACCTAATCGTCGGTAAAGTGGCTGTCCAGCGTCAAAGCGTCAGTTTTTTTAAGATGATCTTTCAATTTAAAAAAAAGTTACTGGAATTTCGCAAAACGGAGACCAGATTTAGATTTCTGCTAAAATTTCGGGTTAAATGGGTTACTTTGGTAAGTTTCTAAGGCTAAAAAAAAGTGATTGGCTTGGTCACCTAATCGTCGGTAAAGTGGCTGTCCAGCGTCGGTTTTTTTTAAAGATGATCTTTCAATTTAAAAAAAAAAGTTACAGGAATTTCGCAAAACGAAGACCAGATTTAGATTTCTGCTAAAATTTCGGGTTAAATGGGTCACTTTGGTAAGTTTCTAAGGCTAAAAAAAAAGTGATTGGCTTGGTCACCTAATCGTCGGTAAAGTGGCTGTCCAGCGTCAAAGCGTCAGTTTTTTTTAAGATGATCTTTCAATTTAAAAAAAAAAGTTACAGGAATTTCGCAAAACGGAGACCAGATTTAGATTTCTGCTAAAATTTCGGGTTAAATGGGTCACTTTGGTAAGTTTCTAGGGTGGAAAAAAAGTATAAGCTTGGTCACCGAATCGTCGATAAGTTGGCTGTCCAGCGTCAAAGCGTCGGTTTTTAAGATGATCTTTCAATTTAAAAAAAAAGTTACAGGAATTTCGCAAACGGAGACAAGATTTAGATTTCTGCTAAAATTTTGGGTTAAATGGGTCACTTTGGTAAGTTTCTAAGGCTAAAAAAAAAAACAGTGATAGGCTTGGTCACCTAATCGTCGGTAAAGTGGCTGTCCAGCGTCAAAGCGTCAGTTTTTTAAGATGATCTTTCAATTTAAAAAAAAAAAAGTTACAGGAATTTCGCAAAACGGAGACCAGATTTAGATTTCTGCTAAAATTTCGGGTTAAATGGGTCACTTTGGTAAGTTTCTAGGGTGGAAAAAAAAGGTATAAGCTTGGTCACCGAATCGTCGATAAGTTGGCTGTCCAGCGTCAAAGCGTCGGTTTTTTTAAAGATTATTTTCAATTTAAAAAAAAATTACAGGAATTTCGCAAAACGGAGACCAGATTTAGATTTCTGCTAAAATTTCGGGTTAAATGGGTCACTTTGGTAAGTTTCTAAGGCTAAAAAAAAAGTTATAGGCTTGGTCACCTAATCGTCGGTAAAGTGGCTGTCCAGCGTCGGTTTTTTTTTTTAAGATGATCTTTCAATTTAAAAAAAAAGTTACAGGAATTTCGCAAAACGGAGACCAGATTTAGATTTCTGCTAAAATTTTGGGTTAAATGGGTCACTTTGGTAAGTTTCTAAGGCTAAAAAAAACAGTGATAGGCTTGGTCACCTAATCGTCGGTAAAGTGGCTGTCCAGCGTCAAAGCGTCAGTTTTTTTTTTAAGATGATATTTCAATTTAAAAAAAAGTTACTGGAATTTCGCAAAACGGAGACCAGATTTAGATTTCTGCTAAAATTTCGGGTTAAATGGGTCACTTTGGTAAGTTTCTAGGGTGGAAAAAAAAGTTATAAGCTTGGTCACCGAATCGTCGATAAGTTGGCTGTCCAGCGTCAAAGCGTCAGTTTTTTTAAAGATGATCTTTCAATTTAAAAAAAAAGTTACGGGAATTTCGCAAAACGGAGACCAGATTTAGATTTCTGCTAAAATTTCGGGTTAAATGGGTCACTTTGGTAAGTTTCTAAGGCTAAAAAAAAGTGATAGGCTTGGTCACCTAATCGTCGGTAAAGTGGCTGTCCAGCGTCGGTTTTTTTTTAAGATGATCTTTCAATTTAAAAAAAAGTTACAGGAATTTCGCAAAACGGAGACCAGATTTAGATTTCTGCTAAAATTTCGGGTTAAATGGGTCACTTTGGTAAGTTTCTAGGGTGGAAAAAAGTTATAAGCTTGGTCACCGAATCGTCGATAAGTTGGCTGTCCAGCGTCAAAGCGTCGGTTTTTTTAAAGATGATCTTTCAATTTAAAAAAAAAAGTTACAGGAATTTCGCAAAACGGAGACCAGATTTAGATTTCTGCTAAAATTTCGGGTTAAATGGGTCACTTTGGTAAGTTTCTAAGGCTAAAAAAAAAGTTATAGGCTTGGTCACCGAATCGTCGGTAAAGTTGGCTGTCCAGCGTCAAAGCGTCGGTTTTTTTAAAGATGATCTTTCAATTTAAAAAAAAAAAGTTACAGGAATTTCGCAAAACGGAGACCAGATTTAGATTTCTGCTAAAATTTCGGGTTAAATGGGTCACTTTGGTAAGTTTCTAGGGTGGAAAAAAAAAAGTTATAAGCTTGGTCACCGAATCGTCGATAAGTTGGCTGTCCAGCGTCAAAGCGTCGGTTTTTTTAAAGATGATCCTTCAATTTAAAAAAAAAATTACAGGAATTTCGCAAAACGGAGACCAGATTTAGATTTCTGCTAAAATTTCGGGTTAAATGGGTCACTTTGGTAAGTTTCTAAGGCTAAAAAAAGTGATAGGCTTGGTCACCTAATCGTCGGTAAAGTGGCTGTCCAGCGTCAAAGCGTCAGTTTTTTTAAAGATGATCTTTCAATTTAAAAAAAGTTACAGGAATTTCGCAAAACGGAGACCAGATTTAGATTTCTGCTAAAATTTCGGGTTAAATGGGTCACTTTGGTAAGTTTCTAAGGCTAAAAAAACAGTGATAGGCTTGGTCACCGAATCGTCGAAAGTGGCTGTCCAGCGTCAAAGCGTCAGTTTTTTTTTTTAAAGATGATCTTTCAATTTAAAAAAAAAGTTACGGGAATTTCGCAAAACGGAGCCCAGATTTAGATTTCTGCTAAAATTTCGGGTTAAATGGGTCACTTTGGTAAGTTTCTAAGGCTGGAAAAAAAAGTGTATAGGCTTGGTCACCGAATCGTCGATAAGTTGGCTGTCCAGCGTCAAAGCGTCGGTTTTTTTTATGATCTTTCAATTTAAAAAAAAGTTATAGGAATTTCGCAAAACCGAGACCAGATTTAGATTTCTGCTAAAATTTCGGGTTAAATGGGTCACTTTGGTAAGTTTCTAGGCTGGAAAAAAAAGTGATAAGCTTGGTCACCTAATCGTCGGTAAAGTGGCTGTCCAGCGTCAAAGCGTCGGTTTTTTAAAGATGATCTTTCAATTTAAAAAAAAAAAAAGTTACAGGAATTTCGCAAAACGGAGACCAGATTTAGATTTCTGCTAAAATTTCGGGTTAAATGGGTCACTTTGGTAAGTTTCTAGGGTGGAAAAAAAAAGTATAAGCTTGGTCACCTAATCGTCGATAAGTTGGCTGTCCAGCGTCAAAGCGTCGGTTTTTTTAAAGATGATCTTTCAATTTAAAAAAAAAAAAGTTACAGGAATTTCGCAAAACGGAGACCAGATTTAGATTTCTGCTAAAATTTCGGGTTAAATGGGTCACTTTGGTAAGTTTCTAAGGTAAAAAAAAAAGTTATAAGCTTGGTCACCTAATCGTCGATAAGTTGGCTGTCCAGCGTCAAAGCGTCGGTTTTTTAAAGATGATCTTTCAATTTAAAAAAAAATTACAGGAATTTCGCAAAACGGAGACCAGATTTAGATTTCTGCTAAAATTTCGGGTTAAATGGGTCACTTTGGTAAGTTTCTAAGGTGGAAAAAAAAAGTGATTGGCTTGGTCACCGAATCGTCGATAAAGTGGCTGTCCAGCGTCAAAGCGTCGGTTTTTTTAAAGATGATCTTTCAATTTAAAAAAAAAAAAGTTACAGGAATTTCGCAAAACGGAGACCAGATTTAGATTTCTGCTAAAATTTCGGGTTAAATGGGTCACTTTGGTAAGTTTCTAAGGTAAAAAAAACAGTTATAGGCTTGGTCACCGAATCGTCGATAAAGTGGCTGTCCAGCGTCAAAGCGTCAGTTTTTTTTTTTTTTTTAAGATGATCTTTCAATTTAAAAAAAAGTTACTGGAATTTCGCAAAACGGAGACCAGATTTAGATTTCTGCTAAAATTTCGGGTTAAATGGGTCACTTTGGTAAGTTTCTAGGGTGGAAAAAAAAGTTATAAGCTTGGTCACCGAATCGTCGATAAGTTGGCTGTCCAGCGTCAAAGCGTCGGTTTTTTTAAAGATGATCTTTCAATTTAAAAAAAAAAATTACAGGAATTTCGCAAAACGGAGACCAGATTTAGATTTCTGCTAAAATTTCGGGTTAAATGGGTCACTTTGGTAAGTTTCTAAGGCTAAAAAAAAAAGTGATAGGCTTGGTCACCTAATCGTCGGTAAAGTGGCTGTCCAGCGTCAAAGGTTTTTTTTAAAGATGATCTTTCAATTTAAAAAAAGTTACAGGAATTTCGCAAAACGGAGACCAGATTTAGATTTCTGCTAAAATTTCGGGTTAAATGGGTCACTTTGGTAAGTTTCTAGGTGGAAAAAAAAGTTATAAGCTTGGTCACCGAATCGTCGATAAGTTGGCTGTCCAGCGTCAAAGCGTCGGTTTTTTTAAAGATGATCTTTCAATTTAAAAAAAAAAAGTTACAGGAATTTCGCAAAACGGAGACCAGATTTAGATTTCTGCTAAAATTTCGGGTTAAATGGGTCACTTTGGTAAGTTTCTAAGGCTAAAAAAAAAGTGATATAAGCTTGGTCACCTAATCGTCGGTAAAGTGGCTGTCCAGCGTCAAAGCGTCAGTTTTTTTTAAGATGATCTTTCAATTTAAAAAAAAGTTACAGGAATTTCGCAAAACGGAGACCAGATTTAGATTTCTGCTAAAATTTCGGGTTAAATGGGTCACTTTGGTAAGTTTCTAGGGTGGAAAAAAAGTATAAGCTTGGTCACCGAATCGTCGATAAGTTGGCTGTCCAGCGTCAAAGCGTCGGTTTTTTTAAAGATGATCTTTCAATTTAAAAAAGTTACAGGAATTTCGCAAAACGGAGACCAGATTTAGATTTCTGCTAAAATTTCGGGTTAAATGGGTCACTTTGGTAAGTTTCTAAGGCTAAAAAAAAAGTTATAAGCTTGGTCACCTAATCGTCGGTAAAGTGGCTGTCCAGCGTCGGTTTTTTTAAAGATGATCTTTCAATTTAAAAAAAAAAAAAAGTTACAGGAATTTCGCAAAACGGAGACCAGATTTAGATTTCTGCTAAAATTTCGGGTTAAATGGGTCACTTTGGTAAGTTTCTAAGGCTGGAAAAAAAAAGTGATAGGCTTGGTCACCTAATCGTCGATAAGTGGCTGTCCAGCGTCAAAGCGTCAGTTTTTTAAGATGATCTTTCAATTTAAAAAAAGTTACAGCAATTTCGCAAACCGGAGACCAGATTTAGATTTCTGCTTAAATTTCGGGTTAAATGGGTCACTTTGGTAAGTTTCTAGGGTGGAAAAAAAAAGTTATAAGCTTGGTCACCGAATCGTCGATAAGTTGGCTGTCCAGCGTCAAAGCGTCGGTTTTTTTAAAGATGATCTTTCAATTTAAAAAAAACTTACGGGAATTTCGCAAAACGGAGACCAGATTTAGATTTCTGCTAAAATTTCGGGTTAAATGGGTCACTTTGGTAAGTTTCTAAGGCTAAAAAAAAGTGATAGGCTTGGTCACCTAATCGTCGGTAAAGTGGCTGTCCAGCGTCAAAGCGTCGGTTTTTAAAGATGATCTTTCAATTTAAAAAAAAAAATTACAGGAATTTCGCAAAACGGAGACCAGATTTAGATTTCTGCTAAAATTTCGGGTTAAATGGGTCACTTTGGTAAGTTTCTAAGGCTAAAAAAAAGTTATAAGCTTGGTCACCGAATCGTCGATAAAGTGGCTGTCCAGCGTCAAAGCGTCGGTTTTTTTTAAAGATGATCTTTCAATTTAAAAAAAAAAAAAAAGTTACAGGAATTTCGCAAAACGGAGACCAGATTTAGATTTCTGCTAAAATTTCGGGTTAAATGGGTCACTTTGGTAAGTTTCTAAGGCTGGAAAAAAAAAAGTTATAAGTTTGGTCACCGAATCGTCGATAAAGTTGGCTGTCCAGCGTCAAAGCGTCGGTTTTTTTAAAGATGATCTTTCAATTTAAAAAAAAAAAATTACAGGAATTTCGCAAAACGGAGACCAGATTTAGATTTCTGCTAAAATTTCGGGTTAAATGGGTCACTTTGGTAAGTTTCTAGGGTGGAAAAAAGTTATAAGCTTGGTCACCGAATCGTCGATAAGTTGGCTGTCCAGCGTCAAAGCGTCGTTTTTTTAAAGATGATCTTTCAATTTAAAAAAAAAGTTACGGGAATTTCGCAAAACGGAGACCAGATTTAGATTTCTGCTAAAATTTCGGGTTAAATGGGTCACTTTGTAAGTTTCTAAGGCTAAAAAAAAGTTATAAGCTTGGTCACCTAATCGTCGGTAAAGTGGCTGTCCAGCGTCGGTTTTTTTAAAGATGATCTTTCAATTTAAAAAAAAGTTACAGGAATTTCGCAAAACGAAGACCAGATTTAGATTTCTGCTAAAATTTCGGGTTAAATGGGTCACTTTGGTAAGTTTCTAAGGCTAAAAAGAAAAGTGATTGGCTTGGTCACCTAATCGTCGGTAAAGTGGCTGTCCAGCGTCAAAGCGTCAGTTTTTTTAAAGATGATCTTTCAATTTAAAAAAAAAATTACAGGAATTTCGCAAAACGGAGACCAGATTTAGATTTCTGCTAAAATTTCGGGTTAAATGGGTCACTTTGGTAAGTTTCTAGGGTGGAAAAAAAAGTTATAAGCTTGGTCACCGAATCGTCGATAAGTTGGCTGTCCAGCGTCAAAGCGTCGGTTTTTTTAAAGATGATCTTTCAATTTAAAAAAAAAATTACAGGAATTTCGCAAAACGGAGACCAGATTTAGATTTCTGCTAAAATTTCGGGTTAAAAGGGTCACTTTGGTAAGTTTCTAAGGGGGAAAAAAAAGTTATAAGCTTGGTCACCGAATCGTCGATAAGTTGGCTGTCCAGCGTCAAAGCGTCGGTTTTTTTAAGATGATCTTTCAATTTAAAAAAAAAAAAGTTACAGGAATTTCGCAAAACGGAGACCAGATTTAGATTTCTGCTAAAATTTCGGGTTAAATGGGTCACTTTGGTAAGTTTCTAAGGCTAAAAAAAAAGTGATAGGCTTGGTCACCTAATCGTCGGTAAAGTGGCTGTCCAGCGTCAAAGCGTCAGTTTTTTTAACATGATCTTTCAATTTAAAAAAAAAGTTACTGGAATTTCGCAAAACGGAGACCAGATTTAGATTTCTGCTAAAATTTCGGGTTAAATGGGTCACTTTGGTAAGTTTCTAAGGCTAAAAAGTTATAAGCTTGGTCACCGAATCGTCGGTAAAGTGGCTGTCCAGCGTCAAAGCGTCAGTTTTTTTAAGATGATCTTTCAATTTAAAAAAAAAAGTTACGGAATTTCGCAAAACGGAGACCAGATTTAGATTTCTGCTAAAATTTCGGGTTAAATGGGTCACTTTGGTAAGTTTCTAAGGCTAAAAAAAAAGTGATATGGCTTGGTCACCTAATCGTCGATAAGTGGCTGTCCAGCGTCAAAGCGTCGGTTTTTAAAGATGATCTTTCAATTTAAAAAAAAGTTACTGGAATTTCGCAAAACGGAGACCAGATTTAGATTTCTGCTAAAATTTCGGGTTAAATGGGTCACTTTGGTAAGTTTCTAGGGTGGAAAAAAAAAGTTATAAGCTTGGTCACCGAATCGTCGATAAGTTGGCTGTCCAGCGTCAAAGCGTCGGTTTTTTTAAGATGATCTTTCAATTTAAAAAAATGTTACAGGAATTTCGCAAAACGGAGACAAGATTTAGATTTCTGCTAAAATTTTGGGTTAAATGGGTCACTTTGGTAAGTTTCTAAGGCTAAAAAAAAGTGATAGGCTTGGTCACCTAATCGTCGGTAAAGTGGCTGTCCAGCGTCAAAGCGTCAGTTTTTTTAAGATGATCTTTCAATTTAAAAAAAAACAGTTACAGGAATTTCGCAAAACGGAGACCAGATTTAGATTTCTGCTAAAATTTCGGGTTAAATGGGTCACTTTGGTAAGTTTCTAGGGTGGAAAAAAAAGGTTATAGGCTTGGTCACCGAATCGTCGATAAGTTGGCTGTCCAGCGTCAAAGCGTCGGTTTTTTTAAAAGATGATCATTCAATTTAAAAAAAAGTTACGGGAATTTCGCAAAACGGAGACCAGATTTAGATTTCTGCTAAAATTTCGGGTTAAATGGGTCACTTTGGTAAGTTTCTAAGGCTAAAAAAAAGTATAGGCTTGGTCACCTAATCGTCGGTAAAGTGGTTGTCCAGCGTCGGTTTTTTTAAAGATGATCTTTCAATTTAAAAAAAAGTTACAGGAATTTCGCAAAACGGAGACCAGATTTAGATTTCTGCTAAAATTTTGGGTTAAATGGGTCACTTTGGTAAGTTTCTAAGGCTAAAAAAAAAAGTGATAGGCTTGGTCACCTAATCGTCGGTAAAGTGGCTGTCCAGCGTCAAAGCGTCAGTTTTTTTAAGATGATCTTTCAATTTAAAAAAGTTACAGGAATTTCGCAAAACGGAGACCAGATTTAGATTTCTGCTAAAATTTCGGGTTAAATGGGTCACTTTGGTAAGTTTCTAGGGTGGAAAAAAAAGTTATAAGCTTGGTCACCGAATCGTCGATAAGTTGGCTGTCCAGCGTCAAAGCGTCGGTTTTTTTAAGATGATCTTTCAATTTAAAAAAAAAGTTACGGGAATTTCGCAAAACGGAGACCAGATTTAGATTTCTGCTAAAATTTCGGGTTAAATGGGTCACTTTGGTAAGTTTCTAAGGCTAAAAAAAAAGTGATAGGCTTGGTCACCTAATCGTCGGTAAAGTGGCTGTCCAGCGTCAAAGCCTCAGTTTTTTAAAGATGATCTTTCAATTTAAAAAAAAGTTACAGGAATTTCGCAAAACGGAGACCAGATTTAGATTTCTGCTAAAATTTCGGGTTAAACGGGTCACTTTGGTAAGTTTCTAGGGTGGAAAAAAAAGTTATAAGCTTGGTCACCGAATCGTCGATAAGTTGGCTGTCCAGCGTCAAAGCGTCGGTTTTTTTAAAGATGATCTTTCAATTTAAAAAAATTACAGGAATTTCGCAAAACGGAGACCAGATTTAGATTTCTGCTAAAATTTCGGGTTAAATGGGTCACTTTGGTAAGTTTCTAGGGTGGAAAAAAAAAAAGTTATAAGCTTGGTCACCGTAATCGTCGATAAGTTGGCTGTCCAGCGTCAAAGCGTCGGTTTTTTTAAAGATGATCTTTCAATTTAAAAAAAAAAAAAGTTACGGAATTTCGCAAAACGGAGACCAGATTTAGATTTCTGCTAAAATTTCGGGTTAAATGGGTCACTTTGGTAAGTTTCTAGGGTGGAAAAAAGTTATAAGCTTGGTCACCGAATCGTCGATAAGTTGGCTGTCCAGCGTCAAAGCGTCGGTTTTTTTAAAATGATCTTTCAATTTAAAAAAAGTTACTGGAATTTCGCAAAACGGAGACCAGATTTAGATTTCTGCTAAAATTTCGGGTTAAATGGGTCACTTTGGTAAGTTTCTAAGGCTAAAAAAGTTATTGGCTTGGTCACCTAATCGTCGGTAAAGTGGCTGTCCAGCGTCGGTTTTTTTAAAGATGATCTTTCAATTTAAAAAAAAAAGTTACAGGAATTTCGCAAAACGAAGACCAGATTTAGATTTCTGCTAAAATTTCGGGTTAAATGGGTCACTTTGGTAAGTTTCTAAGGCTAAAAAAAAAAGTGATTGGCTTGGTCACCTAATCGTCGGTAAAGTGGCTGTCCAGCGTCAAAGCGTCAGTTTTTTTTTTTAAGATGATCTTTCAATTTAAAAAAAAAAAAGTTACCGGAATTTCGCAAAACGGAGACCAGATTTAGATTTCTGCTAAAATTTCGGGTTAAATGGGTCACTTTGGTAAGTTTCTAAGGCTAAAAAAAGTTATTGGCTTGGTCACCTAATCGTCGGTAAAGTGGCTGTCCAGCGTCGTTTTTTTAAAGATGATCTTTCAATTTAAAAAAAAAAGTTACAGGAATTTCGCAAAACGAAGACCAGATTTAGATTTCTGCTAAAATTTAGGGTTAAATGGTTCACTTTGGTAAGTTTCTAAGGCTAAAAAGAAAAGTGATTGGCTTGGTCACCTAATCGTCGGTAAAGTGGCTGTCCAGCGTCAAAGCGTCAGTTTTTTTTTAAGATGATCTTTCAATTTAAAAAAAAAAGTTACAGGAATTTCGCAAAACGGAGACCAGATTTAGATTTCTGCTAAAATTTCGGGTTAAATGGGTCACTTTGGAAAGTTTCTAGGGTGGAAAAAAAAAAAGGTATAAGCTTGGTCACCGAATCGTCGATAAGTTGGCTGTCCAGCGTCAAAGCGTCGGTTTTTTAAAGATTATCTTTCAATTTAAAAAAAAATTACAGGAATTTCGCAAAACGGAGACCAGATTTAGATTTCTGCTAAAATTTCGGGTTAAATAGGTCACTTTGGTAAGTTTCTAAGGCTAAAAAAAAAAAGTGATAGGCTTGGTCACCTAATCGTCGATAAGTTGGCTGTCCAGCATCAAAGCGTCGGTTTTTTTAAAGATGATCTTTCAATTTAAAAAAAAAGTTACAGGAATTTCGCAAAACGGAGACCAGATTTAGATTTCTGCTAAAATTTCGGGTTAAATGGGTCACTTTGGTAAGTTTCTAAGGCTAAAAAAAAAAGTGATAGGCTTGGTCACATAATCGTCGGTAAAGTGGCTGTCCAGCGTCGGTTTTTTTTAAAGATGATCTTTCAATTTAAAAACAATGTTACAGGAATTTCGCAAAACGGAGACCACATTTAGATTTCTGCTAAAATTTCGGGTTAAAAGGGTCACTTTGGTAAGTTTCTAGGGTGGAAAAAAGTTATAAAAGCTTGGTCACCGAATCGTCGATAAGTTGGCTGTCCAACGTCAAAGCGTCGGTTTTTTTAAAGATGATCTTTCAATTTAAAAAAAAAAAAAAGTTACGGAATTTCGCAAAACGGAGACCAGATTTAGATTTCTGCTAAAATTTCGGGTTAAATGGGTCACTTTGGTAAGTTTCTAGGGTGGAAAAAAAAAAAGTTATAAGCTTGGTCACCGAATCGTCGATAAGTTGGCTGTCCAGCGTCAAAGCGTCGGTTTTTTTTTTTTTTTTAAGATGATCTTTCAATTTAAAAAAAAAAATAGAGGAATTTCGCAAAACGGAGACAAGATTTAGATTTCTGCTAAAATTTTGGGTTAAATGGGTCACTTTGGTAAGTTTCTAAGGCTAAAAAAAGTGATAGGCTTGGTCACCTAATCGTCGGTAAAGTGGCGGTCCAGCGTCAAAGCGTCAGTTTTTTTAAGATGATCTTTCAATTTAAAAAACAGTTACTGAATTTCGCAAAACGGAGACCAGATTTAGATTTCTGCTAAAATTTTGGGTTAAATGGGTCACTTTGGTAAGTTTCTAAGGCTAAAAACAGTGATAGGCTTGGTCACCTAATCGTCGGTAAAGTGGCTGTCCAGCGTCAATGCGTCAGTTTTTTTAAGATGATCTTTCAATTTTAAAAAAAAAGTTACGGAATTTCTCAAAACGGAGACCAGATTTAGATTTCTGCTAAAATTTCGGGTTAAATGGGTCACTTTGGTAAGTTTCTAGGGTGGAAAAAAAGTTATAAGCTTGGTCACCGAATCGTCGATAAGTTGGCTGTCCAGCGTCAAAGCGTCGGTTTTTTTATAGATGATCTTTCAATTAAAAAAAAAGTTACGGAATTTCGCAAAACGGAGACCAGATTTAGATTTCTGCTAAAATTTCGGGTTAAATGTGTCACTTTGGTAAGTTTCTAAGGATAAAAAAAAAAAAAAGTTATTGGCTTGGTCACCTAATCGTCGGTAAAGTGGCTGTCCAGCGTCGGTTTTTTTAAAGATGATCTTTCAATTTAAAAAAAAAGTTACAGGAATTTCGCAAAACGAAGACCAGATTTAGATTTCTGCTAAAATTTCGGGTTAAATGGGTCACTTTGGTAAGTTTCTAAGGCTAAAAAAAAAGTGATTGGCTTGGTCACCGAATCGTCGGTAAAGTGGCTGTCCAGCGTCAAAGCGTCAGTTTTTTTAAGATGATCTTTCAATTTAAAAAAAAAAGTTACAGGAATTTCGCAAAACGGAGACCAGATTTAGATTTCTGCTAAAATTTCGGGTTAAATGGGTCACTTTGGTAAGTTTCTAGGGTGGAAAAAAAAGGTATAAGCTTGGTCACCGAATCGTCGATAAGTTGGCTGTCCAGCGTCAAAGCATCGGTTTTTTTAAAGATTATCTTTCAATTTAAAAAAACAATTACAGGAATTTCGCAAAACGGAGACCAGATTTAGATTTCTGCTAAAATTTCGGGTTAAATGGGTCACTTTGGTAAGTTTCTAGGGTGGAAAAAAAAAATAAGCTTGTTCTCCGAATCGTCGATAAGTTGGCTGTCCAGCGTCAAAGCGTCGGTTTTTTTAAGATGATCTTTCAATTTAAAAAAAAGTTAGAGGAATTTCGCAAAACGGAGACAAGATTTAGATTTCTGCTAAAATTTTGGGTTAAATGGGTCACTTTGGTAAGTTTCTAAGGCTAAAAAAAACAGTGATAGGCTTGGTCACCTAATCGTCGGTAAAAGTGGCGTTCCAGCTTCAAAGCGTCAGTTTTTTTTTATGATGATCTTTCAATTTAAAAAAACAGTTACTGGAATTTCGCAAAACGGAGACCAGATTTAGATTTCTGCTAAAATTTTGGGTTAAATGGGTCACTTTGGTAAGTTTCTAAGGCTAAAAAAGTGATTGGCTTGGTCACCTAATCGTCGGTAAAGTGGCTGTCCAGCGTCGGTTTTTTAAAGATGATCTTTCAATTTAAAAAAAAATTACAGGAATTTCGCAAAACGAAGACCAGATTTAGATTTCTGCTAAAATTTCGGGTTAAATGGGTCACTTTGGTAAGTTTCTAAGGCTAAAAAAAAAGTGATTGGCTTGGTCACCTAATCGTCGGTAAAGTGGCTGTCCAGCGTCAAAGCGTCAGTTTTTTTTAAGATGATCTTTCAATTTAAAAAACAAGTTACAGGAATTTCGCAAAACGGAGACCAGATTTAAATTTCTGCTAAAATTTCGGGTTAAATGGGTCACTTTGGTAAGTTTCTAGGGTGGAAAAAAAAAGTTATAAGCTTGGTCACCGAATCGTCGATAAGTTGGCTGTCCAGAGTCAAAGCGTCGGTTTTTTTAAAGATGTTCTTTCAATTTAAAAAAAAAAGTTACAGAAATTTTGCAAAACTCAGACCAGATTTAGATTTCTGCTAAAATTTCGGGTTAAATGGGTCACTTTGGTAAGTTTCTAAGGATAAAAAAAACAGTGATAGGGTTGGGCACCTAATCGTCGTTAAAGTGGCTGTCCAGCGTCAAAGCGTCAGTTTTTTTTAAGATGATATTTCAATTTAAAAAAGTTACTGGAATTTCGCAAAACGGAAACCAGATTTAGATTTCTGCTATAATTTCGGGTTAAATGGGTCACTTTGGTAAGTTTCTAGGGTGGAAAAAAAAGTTATAAGCTTGCTCACCGAATCGTCGATAAGTTGGCTGTACAGCGTCAAAGCGTCGGTTTTTTTAAAGATGATCTTTCAATTTTAAAAAAGTTACAGGAATTTCGCAAAACGGAGACCAGATTTAGATTTCTGCTATAATTTCGGGTTAAATGGGTCACTTTGGTAAGTTTCTAAGGCTAAAAAAAAAGTGATAGGCTTGTTTACCTAATCGTCGGTAAAGTGGCTGTCCAGCGTCGGGTTTTTTAAAGATGATCTTTCAATTTAAAAACAATGTTACAGTAATTTCGCAAAACGGAGACCAGATTTACATTTCTGCTAAAATTTCGGGTTAAATGGGTCACTTTGGTAAGTTTCTAGGGTGGAAAAAAGTTATAAGCTTGGTCACCGAATCGTCGATAAGTTGGCTGTCCAGCGTCAAAGCGTCGGTTTTTTTAAGATGATCTTTCAATTTAAAAAAAAAATTACAGGAATTTCGCAAAACGGAGACCAGATTTAGATTTCTGCTAAAATTTCGGGTTAAATGGGTCACTTTGGTAAGTTTCTAAGACTAAAAACAGTGATAGGCTTGGTCACCTAATCGTGGGTAAAGTGGCTGTCCAGCGTCAAAGCATCAGTTTTTTTTTTAGATGATCTTTCAATTTAAAAAAAAGTTACAGGAATTTCGCAAAACGGAGACCAGATTTAAATTTCTGCTAAAATTTCGGGTTAAAAGGGTCACTTTGGTAAGTTTCTAGGGTGGAAAAAAAAAGTTATAAGCTTGGTCACCTAATTGTCGGTAAAGTAGCTGTCCAGCGTCGGTTTTTTTAAAGATGATCTTTCAATTTAAAAAAAAAGTTACAGGAATTTCGCAAAACAAAGACCAGATTTAGATTTCTTCTAAAATTTCGGGTTAAATGGGTCACTTTGGTAAGTTTCTAAGGCTAAAAAAAAGTGATTGGCTTGGTCACCTAATCGTCGGTAAAGTGGCTGTCCAGCGTCGGTTTTTTTTTAAAGATGATCTTTCAATTTAAAAACAATGTTACAGGAATTTCGCAAAACGGAGACCACATTTAGATTTCTGCTAAAATTTCGGGTTAAAAGGGTCACTTTGGTAAGTTTCTAGGGTGGAAAAAAAAGTTATAAGCTTGGTCACTGAATCGTCGATAAGTTGGCTGTCCAACGTCAAAGCGTCGGTTTTTTTAAAGATGATCTTTCAATTTAAAAAAGTTACGGAATTTCGCAAAACGGAGACCAGATTTAGATTTCTGCTAAAATTTCGGGTTAAATGGGTCACTTTGGTAAGTTTCTAGGGTGGAAAAAAAAAGTTATAAGCTTGGTCACCGAATCGTCGTTAAGTTGGTTGTCCAGCGTCAAAGCGTCGGTTTTTTTAAGATGATCTTTCAATTTAAAAAAAAAAGTTAGAGGAATTTCGCAAAACGGAGACAAGATTTAGATTTCTGCTAAAATTTTGGGTTAAATGGGTCACTTTGGTAAGTTTCTAAGGCTAAAAAAAACAGTGATAGGCTTGGTCACCTAGTCGTCGGTAAAGTGGCTGTCCAGCGTCAAAGCGTCAGTTTTTTTTTAAGATGATCTTTCAATTTAAAAAACAGTTACTGGAATTTCGCAAAACGGAGACCAGATTTAGATTTCTGCTAAAATTTTGGGTTAAATGGGTCACTTTGGTAAGTTTCTAAGGCTAAAAAAAAACAGAGATAGGCTTGGTCACCTAATCGTTGGTAAAGTGGCTGTCCAGCGTCAATGCGTCAGTTTTTTTAAGATGATCTTTCAATTTTAAAAAAGTTACGGAATTTCTCAAAACGGAGACCAGATTTAGATTTCTGCTAAAATTTCGGGTTAAATGGGTCACTTTGGTAAGTTTCTAAGGCTAAAAAAAAGTGATTGTTGGTCACCTAATCGTCGGTAAAGTGGCTGTCCAGCGTCGGTTTTTTAAAGATGATCTTTCAATTTAAAAAAGTTACTGGAATTTCGCAAAACGGAGACCAGATTTAGATTTATGCTAAAATTTCGGGTTAAATGGGTCACTTTGGTAAGTTTCTAGGGTGGAAAAAAAAAGTATAAGCTTGGTCACCGAATCGTCGATAAGTTGGCTGTCCAGCGTCAAAGCGTCGGTTTTTTTAAGATGATCTTTCAATTTAAAAAAAAGTTACAGGAATTTCGCCAAACGGAGACAAGATTTAGATTTCTGCTAAAATTTTGGGTTAAATGGGTCACTTTGGTAAGTTTCTAAGGCTAAAAAAACAGTGATAGGCTTGGTCACCTAATCGTCGGTAAAGTGGCTGTCCAGCGTCAAAGCGTCAGTTTTTTTTAAGATGATCTTTCAATTTAAAAAAAAGTTACAGGAATTTCGCAAAACGGAGACCAGATTAAGATTTCTGCTAAAATTTCGGGTTAAATGGGTCACTTTGGTAAGTTTCTAGGGTGGAAAAAAGGTATAAGCTTGGTCACCGAATCGTCGATAAGTTGGCTGTCCAGCGTCAAAGCGTCGGTTTTTTTAAAGATTATCATTCAATTTAAAAAAAAAATTACAGGAATTTCGCAAAACGGAGACCAGATTTAGATTTCTGCTAAAATTTCGGGTTAAATGGGTCACTTTGGTAAGTTTCTAAGGCTAAAAAAGTAATAGGCTTGGTCACCTAATCGTCGGTAAAGTGGTTGTCCAGCGTCGGTTTTTTTAAAGATGATCTTTCAATTTAAAAACAAAGTTACAGGAATTTCGCAAAACGGAGACCAGATTTAGATTTCTGCTAAAATTTTGGGTTAAATGGGTCACTTTGGTAAGTTTCTAAGGCTAAAAAAAAGTGATAGGCTTGGTCACCTAATCGTCGGTAAAGTGGCTGTCAAGCGTGAAAGCCTCAGTTTTTTTTAAGATGATATTTCAATTTAAAAAAGTTACTGGAATTTCGCAAAACGGAGACCAGATTTAGATTTCTGCTAAAAGTTCGGGTTAAATGGGTCACTTTGGTAAGTTTCTAGGGTGGAAAAAAAAGTTATAAGCTTGGTCACCGAATCGTCGATAAGTTGGCTGTCCAGCGTCAAAGCGTCGGTTTTTTTAAAGATGATCTTTCAATTTAAAAAAAAAAAAGTTACGGGAATTTCGCAAAACGGAGACCAGATTTAGATTTCTGCTAAAATTTCGGGTTAAATGGGTCACTTTGGTAAGTTTCTAAGGCTAAAAAAAAAACAGTGATAGGCTTGGTCACCTAATCGTCGGTAAAGTGGCTGTCCAGCGTCAAAGCCTCAGTTTTTTTTAAGATGATATTTCAATTTTAAAAAAGTTACTGGAATTTCGCAAAACGGAGACCAGATTTAGATTTCTGCTAAAAGTTCGGGTTAAATGGGTCACTTTGGTAAGTTTCTAGGGTGGAAAAAAAAAAAAAAAGTTATAAGCTTGGTCACCGAATCGTCGATAAGTTGGCTGTCCAGCGTCAAAGCGTCGGTTTTTTTAAAGATGATCTTTCAATTTAAAAAAAATAGTTACAGGAATTTCGCAAAACGGAGACCAGATTTAGATTTCTGCTAAAATTTCGGGTTAAAAGGGTCACTTTGGTAAGTTTCTAGGGTGGAAAAAAAGTTATAAGCTTGGTCACCGTATCGTCGATAAGTTGGCTGTCCAGCGTCAAAGCGTCGGTTTTTTAAAGATGATCTTTCAATTTAAAAAAAAAAAAGTTACGGGAATTTCGCAAAACGGAGACCAGATTTAGATTTCTGCTAAAATTTCGGGTTAAATGGGTCACTTTAATAAGTTTCTAGGGTGGAAAAAAAAAAGTTATAAGCTTGGTCACCGAATAGTCGATAAGTTGGCTGTCCAGCGTCAAAGCGTCGGTTTTTTTAAAAATGATCTTTCAATTAAAAAACAGTTACGGGAATTTCGCAAAACGGAGACCAGATTTAGATTTCTGCTAAAATTTCGGGTTAAATGGGTCACTTTGGTAAGTTTCTAAGGCTAAAAAAAGTTATTGGCTTGGTCACCTAATCGTCGGTAAAGTGGCTGTCCAGCGTCGGTTTTTTAAAGATGATCTTTCAATTTAAAAAAAAAAAAAAGTTACAGGAATTTCGCAAAACGAAGACCAGATTTAGATTTCTGCTAAAATTTCGGGTTAAATGGGTCACTTTGGTAAGTTTCTAAGGCTAAAAAGAAAAGTGATTGGCTTGGTCACCTAATCGTCGGTAAAGTGGCTGTCCAGCGTCAAAGCGTCAGTTTTTTTTAAGAGGATCTTTCAATTTAAAAAAGTTACCGGAATTTCGCAAAACGGAGACCAGATTTAGATTTTTGCTAAAATTTCGGGTTAAATGGGTCACTTTGGTAAGTTTCTAGGGTGGAAAAAAAAAAGGTATAAGCTTGGTCACCGAATCGTCGATAAGTTGGCTGTCCAGCGTCAAAGCGTCGGTTTTTTTAAAGATTATCTTTCAATTTAAAAAAAAAATTACAGGAATTTCGCAAAACGGAGACCAGATTTAGATTTCTGCTAAAATTTCGGGTTAAATGGGTCACTTTGGTAAGTTTCTAGGTGGAAAAAAAAAAGTATAAGCTTGGTCACCGAATCGTCGATAAGTTGGCTGTCCAGCGTCAAAGCGTCGGTTTTTTTAAAGATTATCTTTCAATTTAAAAAAAAGTTAGAGGAATTTCGCAAAACGGAGACAAGATTTAGATTTCTGCTAAAATTTTGGGTTAAATGGGTCACTTTGGTAAGTTTCTAAGGCTAAAAAAAAAAAACAGTGATAGGCTTGGTCACCTAATCGTCGGTAAAGTGGCGTTCCAGCGTCAAAGCGTCAGTTTTTTTATGATGATCTTTCAATTTAAAAAACAGTTACTGGAATTTCGCAAAACGGAGACCAGATTTAGATTTCTGCTAAAATTTTGGGTTAAATGGGTCACTTTGGTAAGTTTCTAAGGCTAAAAAAAACAGAGATAGGCTTGGTCACCTAATCGTTGGTAAAGTGGCTGTCCAGCGTCAATGCGTCAGTTTTTTTTAAGATGATCTTTCAATTTTAAAAAAAAAAGTTACGGGAATTTCTCAAAACGGAGACCAGATTTAGATTTCTGCTAAAATTTCGGGTTAAATGGGTCACTTTGGTAAGTTTCTACGGCTAAAAAAAAAGTGATTGGCTTGGTCACCTAATCGTCGGTAAAGTGGCTGTCCAGCGTCGGTTTTTAAAGATGATCTTTCAATTTAAAAAAACAGTTACTGGAATTTCGCAAAACGGAGACCAGATTTAGATTTATGCTAAAATTTCGGGTTAAATGGGTCACTTTGGTAAGTTTCTAGGGTGGAAAAAAAAAAGGTATAAGCTTGGTCACCGAATCGTCGATAAGTTGGCTGTCCAGCGTCAAAGCGTCGGTTTTTTTAAGATGATCTTTCAATTTAAAAAAGAGTTACAGGAATTTCGCCAAACGGAGACAAGATTTAGATTTCTGCTAAAATTTTGGGTTAAATGGGTCACTTTGGTAAGTTTCTAAGGCTAAAAAAAACAGTGATAGGCTTGGTCACCTAATCGTCGGTAAAGTGGCTGTCCAGCGTCAAAGCGTCAGTTTTTTTTAAGATGATCTTTCAATTTAAAAAAGTTACAGGAATTTCGCAAAACGGAGACCAGATTAAGATTTCTGCTAAAATTTCGGGTTAAATGGGTCACTTTGGTAAGTTTCTAGGGTGGAAAAAAAGGTATAAGCTTGGTCACGGAATCGTCGATAAGTTGGCTGTCCAGCGTCAAAGCGTCGGTTTTTTTAAAGATTATCATTCAATTTAAAAAAATAATTACAGGAATTTCGCAAAACGGAGACCAGATTTAGATTTCTGCTAAAATTTCGGGTTAAATGGGTCACTTTGGTAAGTTTCTAAGGCTAAAAAAAAAAATAGGCTTGGTCACCTAATCGTCGGTAAAGTGGTTGTCCAGCGTCGGTTTTTTTAAAGATGGTCTTTCAATTTAAAAACAAAGTTACAGGAATTTCGCAAAACGGAGACCAGATTTAGATTTCTGCTAAAATTTTGGGTTAAATGGGTCACTTTGGTAAGTTTCTAAGGCTAAAAAAACAGTGATAGGCTTGGTCACCTAATCGTCGGTAAAGTGGCTGTCAAGCGTGAAAGCCTCAGTTTTTTTTAAGATGATATTTCAATTTAAAAAAGTTACTGGAATTTCGCAAAACGGAGACCAGATTTAGATTTCTGCTAAAAGTTCGGGTTAAATGGGTCACTTTGGTAAGTTTCTAGGGTGGAAAAAAGTTATAAGCTTGGTCACCGAATCGTCGATAAGTTGGCTGTCCAGCGTCAAAGCGTCGGTTTTTTTAAAGATGATCTTTCAATTTAAAAAAAAGTTACGGGAATTTCGCAAAACGGAGACCAGATTTAGATTTCTGCTAAAATTTCGGGTTAAATGGGTCACTTTGGTAAGTTTCTAAGGCTAAAAAAAACAGTGATAGGCTTGGTCACCTTATCGTCGGTAAAGTGGCTGTCCAGCGTCAAAGCCTCAGTTTTTTTTTTAGATGATATTTCAATTTAAAAAAGTTACTGGAATTTCGCAAAACGGAGACCAGATTTAGATTTCTGCTAAAAGTTCGGGTTAAATGGGTCACTTTGGTAAGTTTCTAGGGTGGAAAAAAAAGTTATAAGCTTGGTCACCGAATCGCCGATAAGTTGGCTGTCCAGCGTCAAAGCGTCGGTTTTTTAAAGATGATCTTTCAATTTAAAAAAAAGTTACAGGAATTTCGCAAAACGGAGACCAGATTTAGATTTCTGCTAAAATTTCGGGTTAAATGGGTCACTTTAATAAGTTTCTAGGGTGGAAAAAAGTTATAAGCTTGGTCACCGAATAGTCGATAAGTTGGCTGTCCAGCGTCAAAGCGTCGGTTTTTTTAAAATGATCTTTCAATTAAAAAACAGTTACGGGAATTTCGCAAAACGGAGACCAGATTTAGATTTCTGCTAAAATTTCGGGTTAAATGGGTCACTTTGATAAGTTTCTAAGGCTAAAAAAAAGTTATTGGCTTTTTGGCGGTAAAGTGGCTGTCCAGCGTCGGTTTTTTTAAAGATGATCTTTCAATTTAAAAAAAACAGTTACAGGAATTTCGCAAAACGAAGACCAGATTTAGATTTCTGCTAAAATTTCGGGTTAAATGGGTCACTTTGGTAAGTTTCTAAGGCTAAAAAAGAAAAGTGATTGGCTTGGTCACCTAATCGTCGGTAAAGTGGCTGTCCAGCGTCAAAGCGTCAGTTTTTTTAAAGATGATCTTTACATTTAAAAAAAAAAATTTACAGGAATTTCGCAAAACGGAGACCAGATTTAGATTTCTGCTAAAATTTCGGGTTAAATGGGTCACTTTGGTAAGTTTCTAGGGTGGAAAAAAAAAGTATAAGCTTG
This sequence comes from Trichonephila clavipes, assembly GCA_019973935.1. Taxonomy (NCBI): domain Eukaryota; kingdom Metazoa; phylum Arthropoda; class Arachnida; order Araneae; family Nephilidae; genus Trichonephila; species Trichonephila clavipes. The sequence goes on along the minus strand of BMAU01007580.1, from coordinate 159,303 downwards.
GTCACCGAATCGTCGATAAGTTGGCTGTCCAGCGTGAAAGCGTCGGTTTTTTTAAAGATTATCTTTCAATTTAAAAAAAAAAATTACAGGAATTTCGCAAAACGGAGACCAGATTTAGATTTCTGCTAAAATTTCGGGTTAAAAGGGTCACTTTGGTAAGTTTCTAGGGTGGAAAAAAAAGTTATAAGCTTGGTCACCGAATCGTCGATAAGTTGGCTGTCCAGCGTCAAAGCGTCGGTTTTTTTAAAGATTATCTTTCAATTTAAAAAAAAAAAAGTTACGGAATTTCGCAAAACGGAGACCAGATTTAGATTTCTGCTAAAATTTCGGGTTAAATGGGTCACTTTGGTAAGTTTCTAAGGCTAAAAAAAAAAAGTGATAGGCTTGGTCACCTAATCGTCGGTAAAGTGGCTGTCCAGCGTCAATGCGTCAGTTTTTTTAAGATGATCTTTCCATTTTAAAAAAAAGTTACAGGAATTTCTCAAAACGGAGACCAGATTTAGATTTCTGCTAAAATTTCGGGTTAAATGGGTCACTTTGGTAAGTTTCTAATGTAAAAAAAAAAGTTATAAGCTTGGTCACCGAATCGTCGATAAGTTGGCTGTCCAGCGTCAAAGCGTCGGTTTTTTTAAATATGATCCTTCAATTTAAAAAAAAAAAAAAGTTACGGGAATTTCGCAAAACGGAGACCAGATTTAGATTTCTGCTAAAATTTCGGGTTAAATGGGTCACTTTGGTAAGTTTCTAAGGCTAAAAAAAAGTGATTGGCTTGGTCACCTAATCGTCGGTAAAGTGGCTGTCCAGCGTCGGTTTTTTTAAAGATGATCTTTCAATTTAAAAAAAAAAATTACAGGAATTTCGCAAAACGAAGACCAGATTTAGATTTCTGCTAAAATTTCGGGTTAAATGGGTCACTTTGGTAAGTTTCTAAGGCTAAAAAGAAAAGTGATTGGCTTGGTCACCTAATCGTCGGTAAAGTGGCTGTCCAGCGTCAAAGCGTCCGTTTTTTTTTAAGATGATCTTTCAATTTAAAAAACAAGTTACAGGAATTTCGCAAAACGGAGACCAGATTTAGATTTATGCTAAAATTTCGGGTTAAATGGGTCACTTTGGTAAGTTTCTAGGGTGGAAAAAAAAGTTATAAGCTTGGTCACCGAATCGTCGATAAGTTGGCTGTCCAGAGTCAAAGCGTCGGTTTTTTTAAAGATGTTCTTTCAATTTAAAAAAAGTTACAGAAATTTTGCAAAACTGAGACCAGATTTAGATTTCTGCTAAAATTTCGGGTTAAATGGGTCACTTTGGTAAGTTTCTAAGGCTAAAAAAAGTGATAGGGTTGGTCACCTAATCGTCGGTAAAGTGGCTGTCCAGCGTCAAAGCGTCAGTTTTTTTAAGATGATATTTCAATTTAAAAAAGTTACTGGAATTTCGCAAAACGGAAACCAGATTTAGATTTCTGCTATAATTTCGGGTTAAATGGGTCACTTTGGTAAGTTTCTAGGGTGGAAAAAAAAAGTTATAAGCTTGGTCACCGAATCGTCGGTAAAGTGGCGTTCCAGCTTCAAAGCGTCAGTTTTTTTAAGATGATCTTTCAATTTAAAAAAACAGTTACTGGAATTTCGCAAAACGGAGACCAGATTTAGATTTCTGCTAAAATTTTGGGTTAAATGGGTCACTTTGGTAAGTTTCTAAGGCTAAAAAAAACAGAGATAGGCTTGGTCACCTAATCGTTGGTAAAGTGGCTGTCCAGCGTCAATGCGTCAGTTTTTTTAAGATGATCTTTCAATTTTAAAAAAAAGTTACGGGAATTTCGCAAAACGGAGACCAGATTTAGATTTCTGCTAAAATTTCGGGTTAAATGGGTCACTTTGGTAAGTTTCTAAGGCTAAAAAAAAGTGATTGGCTTGGTCACCTAATCGTCGGTAAAGTGGCTGTCCAGCGTCGGTTTTTTAAAGATGATCTTTCAATTTAAAAAAAAAGTTACTGGAATTTCGCAAAACGGAGACCAGATTTAGATTTATGCTAAAATTTCGGGTTAAATGGGTCACTTTGGTAAGTTTCTAGGGTGGAAAAAAAAAGGTATAAGCTTGGTCACCGAATCGTCGATAAGTTGGCTGTCCAGCGTCAAAGCGTCGGTTTTTTTAAGATGATCTTTCAATTTAAAAAAAAGAGTTACAGGAATTTCGCCAAACGGAGACAAGATTTAGATTTCTGCTAAAATTTTGGGTTAAATGGGTCACTTTGGTAAGTTTCTAAGGATAAAAAAAAGTGATAGGCTTGGTCACCTAATCGTCGGTAAAGTGGCTGTCCAGCGTCAAAGCGTCAGTTTTTTTAAGATGATCTTTCAATTTAAAAAAAATTACAGGAATTTCGCAAAACGGAGACCAGATTAAGATTTCTGCTAAAATTTCGGGTTAAATGGGTCACTTTGGTAAGTTTCTAGGGTGGAAAAAAAGGTATAAGCTTGGTCACGGAATCGTCGATAAGTTGGCTGTCCAGCGTCAAAGCGTCGGTTTTTTTAAAGATTATCATTCAATTTAAAAAAATAATTACAGGAATTTCGCAAAACGGAGACCAGATTTAGATTTCTGCTAAAATTTCGGGTTAAATGGGTCACTTTGGTAAGTTTCTAAGGCTAAAAAAACAGTAATAGGCTTGGTCACCTAATCGTCGGTAAAGTGTTTGTCCAGCGTCGGTTTTTTTAAAGATGGTCTTTCAATTTAAAAACAAAGTTACAGGAATTTCGCAAAACGGAGACCAGATTTAGATTTCTGCTAAAATTTTGGGTTAAATGGGTCACTTTGGTAAGTTTCTAAGGCTAAAAAAGTTATAAGCTTGGTCACCGAATCGTCGATAAGTTGGCTGTCCAGCGTCAAAGCGTCGGTTTTTTTAAAGATGATCTTTCAATTTAAAAAAAAGTTACAGGAATTTCGCAAAACGGAGACCAGATTTAGATTTCTGCTAAAATTTCGGGTTAAATGGGTCACTTTAATAAGTTTCTAGGGTGGAAAAAAAGTTATAAGCTTGGTCACCGAATAGTCGATAAGTTGGCTGTCCAGCGTCAAAGCGTCGGTTTTTTTAAAAATGATCTTTCAATTAAAAAAACAGTTACGGAATTTCGCAAAACGGAGACCAGATTTAGATTTCTGCTAAAATTTCGGGTTAAATGGGTCACTTTGGTAAGTTTCTAAGGCTAAAAAAAAAGTTATTGGCTTTTTGGCGGTAAAGTGGCTGTCCAGCGTCGGTTTTTTTAAAGATGATCTTTCAATTTAAAAAAACAGTTACAGGAATTTCGCAAAACGAAGACCAGATTTAGATTTCTGCTAAAATTTCGGGTTAAATGGGTCACTTTGGTAAGTTTCTAAGGCTAAAAGAAAAGTGATTGGCTTGGTCACCTAATCGTCGGTAAAGTGGCTGTCCAGCGTCAAAGCGTCAGTTTTTTAAGATGATCTTTACATTTAAAAAAAAGTTACAGGAATTTCGCAAAACGGAGACCAGATTTAGATTTCTGCTAAAATTTCGGGTTAAATGGGTCACTTTGGTAAGTTTCTAGGGTGGAAAAAAAAAAAGGTATAAGCTTGGTCACCGAATCGTCGATAAGTTGGCTGTCCAGCGTCAAAGCGTCGGTTTTTTTAAAGATTATCTTTCAATTTAAAAAAAAAAATTACAGGAATTTCGCAAAACGGAGACCAGATTTAGATTTCTGCTAAAATTTCGGGTTAAATGGGTCACTTTGGTAAGTTTCTAGGGTGGAAAAAAAAAAGGTATAAGCTTGGTCACCGAATCGTCGATAAGTTGGCTGTCCAGCGTCAAAGCGTCGGTTTTTTTAAAGATTATCTTTCAATTTAAAAAAAAAAAAGTTACGGGAATTTCGCAAAACGGAGACCAGATTTAGATTTCTGCTAAAATTTCGGGTTAAATGGGTCACTTTGGTAAGTTTCTAAGGCTAAAAAAAGTGATAGGCTTGGTCACCTAATCGTCGGTAAAGTGGCTGTCCAGCGTCAATGCGTCAGTTTTTTTTAAGATGATCTTTCCATTTTAAAAAAAAGTTACGGGAATTTCTCAAAACGGAGACCAGATTTAGATTTCTGCTAAAATTTCGGGTTAAATGGGTCACTTTGGTAAGTTTCTAATGTGGAAAAAAGTTATAAGCTTGGTCACCGAATCGTCGATAAGTTGGCTGTCCAGCGTCAAAGCGTCGGTTTTTTTAAATATGATCCTTCAATTTAAAAAAAAAAGTTACGGGAATTTCGCAAAACGGAGACCAGATTTAGATTTCTGCTAAAATTTCGGGTTAAATGGGTCACTTTGGTAAGTTTCTAAGGCTAAAAAAGTGATTGGCTTGGTCACCTAATCGTCGGTAAAGTGGCTGTCCAGCGTCGGTTTTTTTAAAGATGATCTTTCAATTTAAAAAAAATTACAGGAATTTCGCAAAACGAAGACCAGATTTAGATTTCTGCTAAAATTTTGGGTTAAATGGGTCACTTTGGTAAGTTTCTAAGGCTAAAAAGAAAAGTGATTGGCTTGGTCACCTAATCGTCGGTAAAGTGGCTGTCCAGCGTCAAAGCGTCCGTTTTTTTTTTAAGATGATCTTTCAATTTAAAAACAAGTTACAGGAATTTCGCAAAACGGAGACCAGATTTAGATTTATGCTAAAATTTCGGGTTAAATGGGTCACTTTGGTAAGTTTCTAGGGTGGAAAAAAAGTTATAAGCTTGGTCACCGAATCGTCGATAAGTTGGCTGTCCAGAGTCAAAGCGTCGGTTTTTTTAAAGATGTTCTTTCAATTTAAAAAAGTTACAGAAATTTTGCAAAACTGAGACCAGATTTAGATTTCTGCTAAAATTTCGGGTTAAATGGGTCACTTTGGTAAGTTTCTAAGGCTAAAAAAACAGTGATAGGGTTGGTCACCTAATCGTCGGTAAAGTGGCTGTCCAGCGTCAAAGCGTCAGTTTTTTTTTAAGATGATATTTCAATTTAAAAAAAGTTACTGGAATTTCGCAAAACGGAAACCAGATTTAGATTTCTGCTATAATTTCGGGTTAAATGGGTCACTTTGGTAAGTTTCTAGGGTGGAAAAAAAGTTATAAGCTTGGTCACCGAATCGTCGGTAAAGTGGCGTTCCAGCTTCAAAGCGTCAGTTTTTTTATGATGATCTTTCAATTTAAAAACAGTTACTGGAATTTCGCAAAACGGAGACCAGATTTAGATTTCTGCTAAAATTTTGGGTTAAATGGGTCACTTTGGTAAGTTTCTAAGGCTAAAAAAAACAGAGATAGGCTTGGTCACCTAATCGTTGGTAAAGTGGCTGTCCAGCGTCAATGCGTCAGTTTTTTTAAGATGATCTTTCAATTTTAAAAAAGTTACGGAATTTCTCAAAACGGAGACCAGATTTAGATTTCTGCTAAAATTTCGGGTTAAATGGGTCACTTTGGTAAGTTTCTAAGGCTAAAAAAAGTGATTGGCTTGGTCACCTAATCGTCGGTAAAGTGGCTGTCCAGCGTCGGTTTTTAAAGATGATCTTTCAATTTAAAAAAACAGTTACTGGAATTTCGCAAAACGGAGACCAGATTTAGATTTATGCTAAAATTTCGGGTTAAATGGGTCACTTTGGTAAGTTTCTAGGGTGGAAAAAAGGTATAAGCTTGGTCACCGAATCGTCGATAAGTTGGCTGTCCAGCGTCAAAGCGTCGGTTTTTTTAAGATGATCTTTCAATTTAAAAAAGAGTTACAGGAATTTCGCCAAACGGAGACAAGATTTAGATTTCTGCTAAAATTTTGGGTTAAATGGGTCACTTTGGTAAGTTTCTAAGGATAAAAAAAACAGTGATAGGCTTGGTCACCTAATCGTCGGTAAAGTGGCTGTCCAGCGTCAAAGCGTCAGTTTTTTTTAAGATGATCTTTCAATTTAAAAAAAAGTTACAGGAATTTCGCAAAACGGAGACCAGATTAAGATTTCTGCTAAAATTTCGGGTTAAATGGGTCACTTTGGTAAGTTTCTAGGGTGGAAAAAAGGTATAAGCTTGGTCACGGAATCGTCGATAAGTTGGCTGTCCAGCGTCAAAGCGTCGGTTTTTTTAAAGATTATCATTCAATTTAAAAAAATAATTACAGGAATTTCGCAAAACGGAGACCAGATTTAGATTTCTGCTAAAATTTCGGGTTAAATGGGTCACTTTGGTAAGTTTCTAAGGCTAAAAAAGTAATAGGCTTGGTCACCTAATCGTCGGTAAAGTGTTTGTCCAGCGTCGGTTTTTTTAAAGATGGTCTTTCAATTTAAAAACAAAGTTACAGGAATTTCGCAAAACGGAGACCAGATTTAGATTTCTGCTAAAATTTTGGGTTAAATGGGTCACTTTGGTAAGTTTCTAAGGCTAAAAAAAACAGTGATAGGCTTGGTCACCTAATCGTCGGTAAAGTGGCTGTCAAGCGTGAAAGCCTCAGTTTTTTTTAAGATGATATTTCAATTTAAAAAAAAAAGTTACTGGAATTTCGCAAAACGGAGACCAGATTTAGATTTCTGCTAAAAGTTCGGGTTAAATGGGTCACTTTGGTAAGTTTCTAGGGTGGAAAAAAAAGTTATAAGCTTGGTCACCGAATCGTCGATAAGTTGGCTGTCCAGCGTCAAAGCGTCGGTTTTTTTAAAGATGATCTTTCAATTTAAAAAAAAGTTACGGGAATTTCGCAAAACGGAGACCAGATTTAGATTTCTGCTAAAATTTCGGGTTAAATGGGTCACTTTGGTAAGTTTCTAAGGCTAAAAAACAGTGATAGGCTTGGTCACCTAATCGTCGGTAAAGTGGCTGTCCAGCGTCAAAGCCTCAGTTTTTTTTAAGATGATATTTCAATTTAAAAAAAGTTACTGGAATTTCGCAAAACGGAGACCAGATTTAGATTTCTGCTAAAAGTTCGGGTTAAATGGGTCACTTTGGTAAGTTTCTAGGGTGGAAAAAAAAAAGTTATAAGCTTGGTCACCGAATCGTCGATAAGTTGGCTGTCCAGCGTCAAAGCGTCGGTTTTTTAAAGATGATCTTTCAATTTAAAAAAAAAGTTACAGGAATTTCGCAAAACGGAGACCAGATTTAGATTTCTGCTAAAATTTCGGATTAAAAGGGTCACTTTGGTAAGTTTCTAGGGTGGAAAAAAAAAAAACAAAGTTATAAGCTTGGTCACCGTATCGTCGATAAGCTGCCTGTCCAGCGTCAAAGCGTCGGTTTTTTTAAAGATGATCTTTCAATTTAAAAAAAAGGTTACGGGAATTTCGCAAAACGGAGACCAGATTTAGATTTCTGCTAAAATTTCGGGTTAAATGGGTCACTTTAATAAGTTTCTAGGGTGGAAAAAAGTTATAAGCTTGGTCACCGAATAGTCGATAAGTTGGCTGTCCAGCGTCAAAGCGTCGGTTTTTTAAAATGATCTTTCAATTAAAAAAAAAGTTACGGAATTTCGCAAAACGGAGACCAGATTTAGATTTCGCTAAAATTTCGGGTTAAATGGGTCACTTTGGTAAGTTTCTAAGGCTAAAAAGAAAAGTGATTGGCTTGGTCACCTAATCGTCGGTAAAGTGGTTGTCCAGCGTCGGTTTTTTTAAAGATGGTCTTTCAATTTAAAAACAAAGTTACAGGAATTTCGCAAAACGGAGACCAGATTAAGATTTCTGCTAAAATTTCGGGTTAAATGGGTCACTTTGGTAAGTTTCTAGGGTGGAAAAAAGGTATAAGCTTGGTCACCGAATCGTCGATAAGTTGGCTGTCCAGCGTCAAAGCGTCGGTTTTTTTAAAGATTATCATTCAATTTAAAAAAAAAAAAAAATACAGGAATTTCGCAAAACGGAGACCAGATTTAGATTTCTGCTAAAATTTCGGGTTAAATGGGTCACTTTGGTAAGTTTCTAAGGCTAAAAAAAAGTAATAGGCTTGGTCACCTAATCGTCGGTAAAGTGGTTGTCCAGCGTCGGTTTTTTTAAAGATGGTCTTTCAATTTAAAAACAAAGTTACAGGAATTTCGCAAAACGGAGACCATATTTAGATTTCTGCTAAAATTTTGGGTTAAATGGGTCACTTTGGTAAGTTTCTAAGGCTAAAAACAGTGATAGGCTTGGTCACCTAATCGTTGGTAAAGTGGCTGTCAAGCGTGAAAGCCTCAGTTTTTTTAAGATGATATTTCAATTTAAAAAAGTTACTGGAATTTCGCAAAACGGAGACCAGATTTAGATTTCTGCTAAAAGTTCGGGTTAAATGGGTCACTTTGGTAAGTTTCTAGGTGGAAAAAAAGTTATAAGCTTGGTCACCGAATCGTCGATAAGTTGGCTGTCCAGCGTCAAAGCGTCGGTTTTTTTAAAGATGATCTTTCAATTTAAAAAAAATTACAGGAATTTCGCAAAACGGAGACCAGATTTAGATTTCTGCTAAAATTTCGGGTTAAATGGGTCACTTTGGTAAGTTTCTAAGGCTAAAAAAAACAGTGATAGGCTTGGTCACCTAATCGTCGGTAAAGTGGCTGTCCAGCGTCAAAGCCTCAGTTTTTTTAAGATGATATTTCAATTTAAAAAAGTTACTGAATTTCGCGAAACGGAGACCAGATTTAGATTTCTGCTAAAAGTTCGGGTTAAATGGGTCACTTTGGTAAGTTTCTAGGGTGGAAAAAAGTTATAAGCTTGGTCACCGAATCGTCGATAAGTTGGCTGTCCAGCGTCAAAGCGTCGGTTTTTAAAGATGATCTTTCAATTTAAAAAAAAGTTACAGGAATTTCGCAAAACGGAGACCAGATTTAGATTTCTGCTAAAATTTCGGGTTAAAAAGGGTCACTTTGGTAAGTTTCTAGGGTGGAAAAAAGTTATAAGCTTGGTCACCGTATCGTCGATAAGTTGGCTGTCCAGCGTCAAAGCGTCGGTTTTTTTAAAGATGATCTTTCAATTTAAAAAAAAAAGTTACGGAATTTCGCAAAACGGAGACCAGATTTAGATTTCTGCTAAAATTTCGGGTTAAATGGGTCACTTTAATAAGTTTCTAGGTGGAAAAAAGTTATAAGCTTGGTCACCGAATCGTCGATAAGTTGGCTGTCCAGCGTCAAAGCGTCGGTTTTTTTAAAAATGATCTTTCAATTAAAAAAAGTTACGGGAATTTCGCAAAACGGAGACCAGATTTAGATTTCTGCTAAAATTTCGGGTTAAATGGGTCACTTTGGTAAGTTTCTAAGGCTAAAAAAAAAAGTGATTGGCTTGGTCACCTAATCGTCGGTAAAGTGGCTGTCCAGCGTCGGTTTTTTTAAAGATGATCTTTCAATTTAAAAAAAGTTACAGGAATTTCGCAAAAACGGAGACCAGATTTAGATTTCTGCTAAAATTTCGGGTTAAATGGGTCACTTTGGTAAGTTTCTAAGGCTAAAAAAAACAGTGATAGGCTTGGTCACCTAATCGTCGGTAAAGTGGCTGACCAGCGTCAAAGCGTCAGTTTTTTTTAAGATGATCTTTACATTTAAAAAAAAAGTTACAGGAATTTCGCAAAACGGAGACCAGATTTAGATTTCTGCTAAAAGTTCGGGTTAAATGGGTCACTTTGGTAAGTTTCTAGGGTGGAAAAAGTTATAAGCTTGGTCACCGAATCGTCGATAAGTTGGCTGTCCAGCGTCAAAGCGTCGGTTTTTTTAAAGATGATCTTTCAATTTAAAAAAGTTACGGAATTTCGCAAAACGGAGACCAGATTTAGATTTCTGCTAAAATTTCGGGTTAAATGGGTCACTTTGGTAAGTTTCTAAGGCTAAAAAAGTGATAGGCTTGGTCACCTAATCGTCGGTAAAGTGGCTGTCCAGCGTCGGTTTTTTTAAAGATGATCTTTCAATTTATAAACAATGTTACAGGAATTTCGCAAAACGGAGACCACATTTAGATTTCTGCTAAAATTTCGGGTTAAATGGGTCACTTTGGTAAGTTTCTAGGGTGGAAAGAAAAGTTATAAGCTTGGTCACCGAATCGTCGATAAGTTGGCTGTCCAACGTCAAAGCGTCGGTTTTTTTAAAGATGATCTTTCAATTTAAAAAAGTTACGAGAATTTCGCAAAACGGAGACCAGATTTAGATTTCTGCTAAAATTTCGGGTTAAATGGGTCACTTTGGTAAGTTTCTAGGGTGGAAAAAAAGTTATAAGCTTGGTCTCCGAATCGTCGATAAGTTGGCTGTCCAGCGTCAAAGCGTCGGATTTTTAAGATGATCTTTCAATTTAAAAAAACAGTTACAGGAATTTCGCAAAACGGAGACCAGATTTAAATTTCTGCTAAAATTTCGGGTTAAATGGGTCACTTTGGTAAGTTTCTAAGGCTAAAAAAAGTGATAGGCTTGGTCACCTAATCGTCGGTAAAGTGGCTGTCCAGCGTCAAAGCGTCGGTTTTTTTAAAGATGATCTTTCAATTTAAAAAAAAAAGTTACAGGAATTTCGCAAAACGGAGACCAGATTTAGATTTCTGCTAAAATTTCGGGTTAAAGGGGTCACTTTGGTAAGTTTCTAAGGCTAAAAACAGTGATAGGCTTGGTCACCTAATCGTCGTTAACTTGGCTGTCCAGCGTCAAAGCCTCAGTTTTTTTAAAGATGATCTTTCAATTTAAAAAAAAAAGTTACAGGAATTTCGCAAAACGGAGACCAGATTTAGATTTCTGCTAAAATTTCGGGTTAAATGGGTCACTTTGGTAAGTTTCTAAGGCTAAAAAAAGTGATAGGCTTGGTCACCTAATCGTCGGTAAAGTGGCTGTCCAGCGTCGGTTTTTTTAAAGATGATCTTTCAATTTATAAACAATGTTACAGGAATTTCGCAAAACGGAGACCACATTTAGATTTCTGCTAAAATTTCGGGTTAAATGGGTCACTTTGGTAAGTTTCTAGGTGGAAAGAAAAGTTATAAGCTTGGTCACCGAATCGTCGATAAGTTGGCTGTCCAACGTCAAAGCGTCGGTTTTTTTAAAGATGATCTTTCAATTTAAAAAAAAGTTACGAGAACTTCGCAAAACGGAGACCAGATTTAGATTTCTGCTAAAATTTCGGGTTAAATGGGTCACTTTGGTAAGTTTCTAGGGTGGAAAAAAAGTTATAAGCTTGGTCTCCGAATCGTCGATAAGTTGGCTGTCCAGCGTCAAAGCGTCGGATTTTTTTAAGATGATCTTTCAATTTAAAAACAGTTACAGGAATTTCGCAAAACGGAGACCAGATTTAAATTTCTGCTAAAATTTCGGGTTAAATGGGTCACTTTGGTAAGTTTCTAAGGCTAAAAAAACAGTGATAGGCTTGGTCACCTAATCGTCGGTAAAGTGGCTGTCCAGCGTCAAAGCGTCGGTTTTTTTAAAGATGATCTTTCAATTTAAAAAAAAGTTACAGGAATTTCGCAAAACGGAGACCAGATTTAAATTTCTGCTAAAATTTCGGGTTAAAAGGGTCACTTTGGTAAGTTTCTAGGGTGGAAAAAAAGTTATAAGTTTGGTCACCGAATTGTCGGTAAAGTGGCTGTCCAGCGTCGGTTTTTTTAAAGATGATCTTTCAATTTAAAAAAAAAGTTACAGGAATTTCGCAAAACAGAGACCAGATTTAGATTTCTTCTAAAATTTCGGGTTAAATGGGTCACTTTCGTAATTTTCTAAGGCTAAAAAAAAAAAAAGTGATTGGCTTGGTCACCTAATCGTCGGTAAAGTGGCTGTCCAGCGTCGGTTTTTTTAAAGATGATCTTTCAATTTAAAAACAGTTACTGGAATTTCGCAAAACGGAGACCAGATTTAGATTTATGCTAAAATTTGGGTTAAATGGGTCACTTTGGTAAGTTTCTAGGGTGGAAAAAAAAAGTTATAAGCTAGTCACCGAATCGTCGATAAGTTGGCTGTCCAGCGTCAAAGCGTCGGTTTTTTTAAAGATGATCTTTCAATTTAAAAAAAAAAGTTATGGAATTTCGCAAAACGGAGACCAGATTTAGATTTCTGCTAAAATTTCGGGTTAAATGGGTCACTTTGGTAAGTTTCTAGGGTGGAAAAAAGTTATAAGCTTGGTAACCGAATCGTCGATAAGTTGGCTGTCCAGCGTCAAAGCGTCGGTTTTTTTAAATATGATCTTTCAATTTAAAAAAGTTACGGAATTTCGCAAAAACGGAGACCAGATTTAGATTTCTGCTAAAATTTCGGGTTAAATGGGTCACTTTGGTAAATTTCTAAGGCTAAAAAAAAAAAGTGATTTACTTGGTCACCTAATCGTCGGTAAAGTGGCTGTCCAGCGTCGGTTTTTTTAAAGATGTTCTTTCAATTTAAAAAAAAAAAGTTACAGGAATTTCGCAAAACAAAGACCAGATTTATATTTCTTCTAAAATTTCGGGTTAAATGGGTCACTTTGGTAAGTTTCTAAGGCTAAAAAGAAAAGTGATTGGCTTGGTCACCTAATCGTCGGTAAAGTGGCTGTCCAGCGTCAAAGCGTCAGTTTTTTTTTAGATGATCTTTCAATTTTAAAAAAAAGTTACAGGAATTTCGCAAAACGGAGACCAGATTTAGATTTCTGCTAAAATTTCGGGTTAAATGGGTCACTTTGGTAAGTTTCTAGGGTGGAAAAAAAAGTTATAAGCTTGGTCACCGAATCGTCGATATGTTGGCTGTCCAGCGTCAAAGCGTCGATTTTTTTAAAGATGATCTTTCAATTTAAAAATAAGTTACGGAATTTCGCAAAACGGAGACCAGATTTAGATTTCTGCTAAAATTTCGGGTTAAATGGGTCACTTTGGTACGTTTCTAAGGCTAAAAAAAGTGATAGGCTTGGTCACCTAATCGTCGGTAAAGTGGCTGTCCAGCGTCGGTTTTTTAAAGATGATCTTTCAATTTAAAAACAAAGTTTCAGGAATTTCGCAAAACGGAGACCAGATTTAGATTTCTGCTAAAATTTCGGGTTAAAAGGTTCACTTTGGTAAGTTTCTAGGTGGAAAAAGTTATAAGCTTGGTCACGGAATCGTCGATAAGTTGTCTGTCCAGCGTCAAAGCGTCGGTTTTTTTAAGATGATCTTTCAATTTAAAAAAAAAGTTACAGGAATTTCGCCAAACGGAGACAAGATTTAGATTTCTGCTAAAATTTTGTGTTAAATGGGTCACTTTGGTAAGTTTCTAAGGCTAAAAAAGTGATTGGCTTGGTCACCTAATCGTCGGTAAAGTGGCTGTCCAGCGTCGGTTTTTTAAAGATGATCTTTCAATTTAAAAAAACAGTTACTGGAATTTCGCAAAACGGAGACCAGATTTAGATTTATGCTAAAATTTCGGGTTAAATGGGTCACTTTGGTAAGTTTCTAGGGTGGAAAAAAAAAAAAGTTATAAGCTAGTCACCGAATCGTCGATAAGTTGGCTGTCCAGCGTCAAAGCGTCAATTTTTTAAAGATGATCTTTCAATTTAAAAAAAAAAAGTTATGGGAATTTCGCAAAACTGAGACCAGATTTAGATTTCTGCTAAAATTTCGGGTTAAATGGGTCACTTTGGTAAGTTTCTAAGGCTAAAAAAAAAAGTGATTGGCTTGGTCACCTAATCGTCGGTAAAGTGGCTGTCCAGCGTCAAAGCGTCAGTTTTTTTTTAAGATGATCTTTCAATTTAAAAAAAAGTTACAGGAATTTCGCAAAACGGAGACCAGATTTAGATTTCTGCTAAAATTTCGGGTTAAATGGGTCACTTTGGTAAGTTTCTAGGGAGGAAAAAAAAAGTTATAAGCTTGGTCACCGAATCGTCGATATGTTGGCTGTCCAGCGTCAAAGCGTCGATTTTTTTAAAGATGATCTTTCAATTTAAAAAATAAGTTACGGGAATTTCGCAAAACGGAGACCAGATTTAGATTTCTGCTAAAATTTCGGGTTAAATGGGTCACTTTGGTACGTTTCTAAGGCTAAAAAAAAAGTGATAGGCTTGGTCACCTAATCGTCGGTAAAAGGGCTGTCCAGCGTCGGTTTTTTTAAAGATGATCTTTCAATTTAAAAACAAAGTTTCAGGAATTTCGCAAAAACGGAGACCAGATTTAGATTTCTGCTAAAATTTCGGGTTAAAAGGTTCACTTTGGTAAGTTTCTAGGGTGGAAAAAAAAGTTATAAGCTAGTCACCGAATCGTCGATAAGTTGGCTGTCCAGCGTCAAAGCGTCAATTTTTTTAAAGATGATCTTTCAATTTAAAAAAAAAGTTATGGGAATTTCGCAAAACTGAGACCAGATTTAGATTTCTGCTAAAATTTCGGGTTAAATGGGTCACTTTGGTAAGTTTCTAGGGTGGAAAAAAAAAGTTATAAGCTTGGTAACCGAATCGTCGATAAGTTGGCTGTCTAGCGTCAAAGCGTCGGTTTTTTTAAATATGATCTTTCAATTTAAAAAAGTTACGGGAATTTCGCAAAACGGAGACCAGATTTACATTTCTGCTAAAATTTCGGGTTAAATGGGTCACTTTGGTAAATTTCTAAGGCTAAAAAAAAGGGATTTACTTGGTCACCTAATCGTCGGTAAAGTGGCTGTCCAGCGTCGGTTTTTTAAAGATGTTCTTTCAATTTAAAAAAAGTTACAGGAATTTCGCAAAACAAAGACCATATTTAGATTTCTGCTAAAATTTTGGGTTAAATGGGTCACTTTGGTAAGTTTCTAAGGCTAAAAAAAACAGTGATAGGCTTGGTCACCTAATCGTTGGTAAAGTGGCTGTCAAGCGTGAAAGCCTCAGTTTTTTTAAGATGATATTTCAATTTAAAAAAGTTACTGGAATTTCGCAAAACGGAGACCAGATTTAGATTTCTGCTAAAAGTTCGGGTTAAATGGGTCACTTTGGTAAGTTTCTAGGGTGGAAAAAAAAAGTTATAAGCTTGGTCACCGAATCGTCGATAAGTTGGCTGTCCAGCGTCAAAGCGTCGGTTTTTTTAAAGATGATCTTTCAATTTAAAAAAAAAGTTACAGGAATTTCGCAAAACGGAGACCAGATTTAGATTTCTGCTAAAATTTCGGGTTAAAAGGGTCACTTTGGTAAGTTTCTAGGGTGGAAAAAAAAGTTATAAGCTTGGTCACCGTATCGTCGATAAGTTGGCTGTCCAGCGTCAAAGCGTCGGTTTTTTTAAAGATGATCTTTCAATTTAAAAAAAAGTTACGGAATTTCGCAAAACGGAGACCAGATTTAGATTTCTGCTAAAATTTCGGGTTAAATGGGTCACTTTAATAAGTTTCTAGGGTGGAAAAAAAAGTTATAAGCTTGGTCACCGAATAGTCGATAAGTTGGCTGTCCAGCGTCAAAGCGTCGGTTTTTTTAAAAATGATCTTTCAATTAAAAAAAACAGTTACGGGGAATTTCGCAAAACGGAGACCAGATTTAGATTTCTGCTAAAATTTCGGGTTAAATGGGTCACTTTGGTAAGTTTCTAAGGCTAAAAAAAAAAGTGATTGGCTTGGTCACCTAATCGTCGGTAAAGTGGCTGTCCAGCGTCGGTTTTTTTAAAGATGATCTTTCAATTTAAAAAAAAGTTACAGGAATTTCGCAAAACGGAGACCAGATTTAGATTTCTGCTAAAATTTCGGGTTAAATGGGTCACTTTGGTAAGTTTCTAAGGCTAAAAACAGTGATAGGCTTGGTCACCTAATCGTCGGTAAAGTGGCTGACCAGCGTCAAAGCGTCAGTTTTTATAAGATGATCTTTACATTTAAAAAAAAGTTACAGGAATTTCGCAAAACGGAGACCAGATTTAGATTTCTGCTAAAAGTTCGGGTTAAATGGGTCACTTTGGTAAGTTTCTAGGGTGGAAAAAAAAAGTTATAAGCTTGGTCACCGAATCGTCGATAAGTTGGCTGTCCAGCGTCAAAGCGTCGGTTTTTTTAAAGATGATCTTTCAATTTAAAAAAAAAGTTACGGGAATTTCGCAAAACGGAGACCAGATTTAGATTTCTGCTAAAATTTCGGGTTAAATGGGTCACTTTGGTAAGTTTCTAAGGCTAAAAAAAAGTGATAGGCTTGGTCACCTAATCGTCGGTAAAGTGGCTGTCCAGCGTCGGTTTTTTTAAAGATGATCTTTCAATTTATAAACAATGTTACAGGAATTTCGCAAAACGGAGACCACATTTAGATTTCTGCTAAAATTTCGGGTTAAATGGGTCACTTTGGTAAGTTTCTAGGGTGGAAAGAAAAGTTATAAGCTTGGTCACCGAATCGTCGATAAGTTGGCTGTCCAACGTCAAAGCGTCGGTTTTTTAAAGATGATCTTTCAATTTAAAAAAAGTTACGAGAATTTCGCAAAACGGAGACCAGATTTAGATTTCTGCTAAAATTTCGGGTTAAATGGGTCACTTTGGTAAGTTTCTAGGGTGGAAAAAAGTTATAAGCTTGGTCTCCGAATCGTCGATAAGTTGGCTGTCCAGCGTCAAAGCGTCGGATTTTTTTAAGATGATCTTTCAATTTAAAAACAGTTACAGGAATTTCGCAAAACGGAGACCAGATTTAAATTTCTGCTAAAATTTCGGGTTAAATGGGTCACTTTGGTAAGTTTCTAAGGCTAAAAAAAAACAGTGATAGGCTTGGTCACCTAATCGTCGGTAAAGTGGCTGTCCAGCGTCAAAGCGTCGGTTTTTTTAAAGATGATCTTTCAATTTAAAAAAAAAAAGTTACAGGAATTTCGCAAAACGGAGACCAGATTTAGATTTCTGCTAAAATTTCGGGTTAAAGGGGTCACTTTGGTAAGTTTCTAAGGCTAAAAACAGTGATAGGCTTGGTCACCTAATCGTCGATAACTTGGCTGTCCAGCGTCAAAGCCTCAGTTTTTTAAAGATGATCTTTCAATTTAAAAAAGTTACAGGAATTTCGCAAAACGGAGACCAGATTTAGATTTCTGCTAAAATTTCGGGTTAAATGGGTCACTTTGGTAAGTTTCTAAGGCTAAAAAAAGTGATAGGCTTGGTCACCTAATCGTCGGTAAAGTGGCTGTCCAGCGTCGGTTTTTTTAAAGATGATCTTTCAATTTATAAACAATGTTACAGGAATTTCGCAAAACGGAGACCACATTTAGATTTCTGCTAAAATTTCGGGTTAAATGGGTCACTTTGGTAAGTTTCTAGGGTGGAAAGAAAAGTTATAAGCTTGGTCACCGAATCGTCGATAAGTTGGCTGTCCAACGTCAAAGCGTCGGTTTTTAAAGATGATCTTTCAATTTAAAAAAAAGTTACGAGAATTTCGCAAAACGGAGACCAGATTTAGATTTCTGCTAAAATTTCGGGTTAAATGGGTCACTTTGGTAAGTTTCTAGGGTGGAAAAAAAGTTATAAGCTTGGTCTCCGAATCGTCGATAAGTTGGCTGTCCAGCGTCAAAGCGTCGGATTTTTTAAGATGATCTTTCAATTTAAAAAACAGTTACAGGAATTTCGCAAAACGGAGACCAGATTTAAATTTCTGCTAAAATTTCGGGTTAAATGGGTCACTTTGGTAAGTTTCTAAGGCTAAAAAAAAACAGTGATAGGCTTGGTCACCTAATCGTCGGTAAAGTGGCTGTCCAGCGTCAAAGCGTCGGTTTTTTTAAAGATGATCTTTCAATTTAAAAAAGTTACAGGAATTTCGCAAAACGGAGACCAGATTTAAATTTCTGCTAAAATTTCGGGTTAAAAGGGTCACTTTGGTAAGTTTCTAGGGTGGAAAAAAAAAGTTATAAGCTTGGTCACCTAATTGTCGGTAAAGTGGCTGTCCAGCGTCGGTTTTTTTAAAGATGATCTTTCAATTTAAAAAAAGTTACAGGAATTTCGCAAAACAAAGACCAGATTTAGATTTCTTCTAAAATTTCGGGTTAAATGGGTCACTTTCGTAAGTTTCTAAGGCTAAAAAAAGTGATTGGCTTGGTCACCTAATCGTCGGTAAAGTGGCTGTCCAGCGTCGGTTTTTTTAAAGATGATCTTTCAATTTAAAAAACAGTTACTGGAATTTCGCAAAACGGAGACCAGATTTAGATTTATGCTAAAATTTGGGTTAAATGGGTCACTTTGGTAAGTTTCTAGGGTGGAAAATAAAAGTTATAAGCTAGTCACCGAATCGTCGATAAGTTGGCTGTCCAGCGTCAAAGCGTCGGTTTTTTTTTTAAAGATGATCTTTCAATTTAAAAAAAGTTATGGGAATTTCGCAAAACGGAGACCAGATTTAGATTTCTGCTAAAATTTCGGGTTAAATGGGTCACTTTGGTAAGTAAGTTTCTAGGGTGGAAAAAGTTATAAGCTTGGTAACCGAATCGTCGATAAGTTGGCTGTCCAGCGTCAAAGCGTCGGTTTTTTAAATATGATCTTTCAATTTAAAAAAGTTACGGAATTTCGCAAAACGGAGACCAGATTTAGATTTCTGCTAAAATTTCGGGTTAAATGGGTCACTTTGGTAAATTTCTAAGGCTAAAAAAGTGATTTACTTGGTCACCTAATCGTCGGTAAAGTGGCTGTCCAGCGTCGGTTTTTTTAAAGATGTTCTTTCAATTTAAAAAAAAAAGTTACAGGAATTTCGCAAAACAAAGACCAGATTTATATTTCTTCTAAAATTTCGGGTTAAATGGGTCACTTTGGTAAGTTTCTAAGGCTAAAAAGAAAAGTGATTGGCTTGGTCACCTAATCGTCGGTAAAGTGGCTGTCCAGCGTCAAAGCGTCAGTTTTTTTTAAGATGATCTTTCAATTTAAAAAAAAGTTACAGGAATTTCGCAAAACGGAGACCAGATTTAGATTTCTGCTAAAATTTCGGGTTAAATGGGTCACTTTGGTAAGTTTCTAGGGTGGAAAAAAAAAAGTTATAAG
The DNA here is from genome assembly GCA_019973935.1 of Trichonephila clavipes. NCBI lineage: Eukaryota > Metazoa > Arthropoda > Arachnida > Araneae > Nephilidae > Trichonephila > Trichonephila clavipes. The sequence goes on along the minus strand of BMAU01007580.1, from coordinate 140,547 downwards.
CTTGGTCACCGAATCGTCGATATGTTGGCTGTCCAGCGTCAAAGCGTCGATTTTTTTAAAGATGATCTTTCAATTTAAAAAATAAGTTACGGAATTTCGCAAAACGGAGACCAGATTTAGATTTCTGCTAAAATTTCGGGTTAAATGGGTCACTTTGGTACGTTTCTAAGGCTAAAAAAAAGTGATAGGCTTGGTCACCTAATCGTCGGTAAAGTGGCTGTCCAGCGTCGGTTTTTTTAAAGATGATCTTTCAATTTAAAAACAAAGTTTCAGGAATTTCGCAAAACGGAGACCAGATTTAGATTTCTGCTAAAATTTCGGGTTAAAAGGTTCACTTTGGTAAGTTTCTAGGGTGGAAAAAAAAAGTTATAAGCTTGGTCACGGAATCGTCGATAAGTTGTCTGTCCAGCGTCAAAGCGTCGGTTTTTTTTTTAAGATGATCTTTCAATTTAAAAAAAAAAGTTACAGGAATTTCGCCAAACGGAGACAAGATTTAGATTTCTGCTAAAATTTTGTGTTAAATGGGTCACTTTGGTAAGTTTCTAAGGCTAAAAAAAAGTGATTGGCTTGGTCACCTAATCGTCGGTAAAGTGGCTGTCCAGCGTCGGTTTTTTAAAGATGATCTTTCAATTTAAAAAAACAGTTACAGGAATTTCGCAAAACGGAGACCAGATTTAGATTTATGCTAAAATTTCGGGTTAAATGGGTCACTTTGGTAAGTTTCTAGGGTGGAAAAAAAAGTTATAAGCTAGTCACCGAATCGTCGATAAGTTGGCTGTCCAGCGTCAAAGCGTCAATTTTTTTAAAGATGATCTTTCAATTTAAAAAAAAAGTTATGGGAATTTCGCAAAAACTGAGACCAGATTTAGATTTCTGCTAAAATTTCGGGTTAAATGGGTCACTTTGGTAAGTTTCTAAGGCTAAAAAGAAAAGTGATTGGCTTGGTCACCTAATCGTCGGTAAAGTGGCTGTCCAGCGTCAAAGCGTCAGTTTTTTTAAGATGATCTTTCAATTTAAAAAAAAAAGTTACAGGAATTTCGCAAAACGGAGACCAGATTTAGATTTCTGCTAAAATTTCGGGTTAAATGGGTCACTTTGGTAAGTTTCTAGGGTGGAAAAAAAAAAAAAGTTATAAGCTTGGTCACCGAATCGTCGATATGTTGGCTGTCCAGCGTCAAAGCGTCGATTTTTTTAAAGATGATCTTTCAATTTAAAAAATAAGTTACGGGAATTTCGCAAAACGGAGACCAGATTTAGATTTCTGCTAAAATTTCGGGTTAAATGGGTCACTTTGGTACGTTTCTAAGGCTAAAAAAAAGTGATAGGCTTGGTCACCTAATCGTCGGTAAAAGGGCTGTCCAGCGTCGGTTTTTTAAAGATGATCTTTCAATTTAAAAACAAAGTTTCAGGAATTTCGCAAAACGGAGACCAGATTTAGATTTCTGCTAAAATTTCGGGTTAAAAGGTTCACTTTGGTAAGTTTCTAGGGTGGAAAAAAAAAAAGTTATAAGCTAGTCACCGAATCGTCGATAAGTTGGCTGTCCAGCGTCAAAGCGTCAATTTTTTTAAAGATGATCTTTCAATTTAAAAAAAAGTTATGGGAATTTCGCAAAACTGAGACCAGATTTAGATTTCTGCTAAAATTTCGGGTTAAATGGGTCACTTTGGTAAGTTTCTAGGGTGGAAAAAAGTTATAAGCTTGGTAACCGAATCGTCGATAAGTTGGCTGTCTAGCGTCAAAGCGTCGGTTTTTTTAAATATGATCTTTCAATTTAAAAAAGTTACGGGAATTTCGCAAAACGGAGACCAGATTTACATTTCTGCTAAAATTTCGGGTTAAATGGGTCACTTTGGTAAATTTCTAAGGCTAAAAAAAAAAGGGATTTACTTGGTCACCTAATCGTCGGTAAAGTGGCTGTCCAGCGTCGGTTTTTTTAAAGATGTTCTTTCAATTTAAAAAAAGTTACAGGAATTTCGCAAAACAAAGACCATATTTAGATTTCTGCTAAAATTTTGGGTTAAATGGGTCACTTTGGTAAGTTTCTAAGGCTAAAAACAGTGATAGGCTTGGTCACCTAATCGTTGGTAAAGTGGCTGTCAAGCGTGAAAGCCTCAGTTTTTTTTAAGATGATATTTCAATTTAAAAAAAGTTACTGGAATTTCGCAAAACGGAGACCAGATTTAGATTTCTGCTAAAAGTTCGGGTTAAATGGGTCACTTTGGTAAGTTTCTAGGGTGGAAAAAAAAAGTTATAAGCTTGGTCACCGAATCGTCGATAAGTTGGCTGTCCACCGTCAAAGCGTCGGTTTTTTTTTTAAAGATGATCTTTCAATTTAAAAAAGTTACGGGAATTTCGCAAAACGGAGACCAGATTTAGATTTCTGCTAAAATTTCGGGTTAAATGGGTCACTTTGGTAAGTTTCTAAGGCTAAAAAAACAGTGATAGGCTTGGTCACCTAATCGTCGGTAAAGTGGCTGTCCAGCGTCAAAGCGTCGGTTTTTTCACCGAATCGTCGAAAGATGAAGATGATTTTCAATTTAAAAAAAAGTTAAAACGGAGACCAGAATTTCGCAAAACGGAGACCAGATTTAGATTTCCAGCGTGCTAAAATTTTCAATTAAAAAAAAAAGTGGGTCAAAACTTTATTTAGATTTCTGCTAAGTTTCACTTTAGGGTGGAAAAAAAGTTATAAGCTTGGTCACCGAATAGTCGATAAGTTGGCTGTCCAGCGTCAAAGCGTCGGTTTTTTTAAAGATTATCTTTCAATTTAAAAAAAAGTTACGGGAATTTCGCAAAACGGAGACCAGATTTAGATTTCTGCTAAAATTTCGGGTTAAATGGGTCACTTTGGTAAGTTTCTAAGGCTAAAAGAAAAGTGATTGGCTTGGTCACCTAATCGTCGGTAAAGTGGCTGACCAGCGTCAAAGCGTCAGTTTTTTTTTAAGATGATCTTTACATTTAAAAAAAAAGTTACAGGAATTTCGCAAAACGGAGACCAGATTTAGATTTCTGCTAAAATTTCGGGTTAAATGGGTCACTTTGGTAAGTTTCTAGGGTGGAAAAAAAGGTATAAGCTTGGTCACCGAATCGTCGATAAGTTGGCTGTCCAGCGTCAAAGCGTCGGTTTTTTTAAAGATTATCTTTCAATTTAAAAAAAAGTTACAGGAATTTCGCAAAACGGAGACCAGATTTAGATTTCTGCTAAAATTTCGGGTTAAAGGGTCACTTTGGTAAGTTTCTAAGGCTAAAAAAAGTGATAGGCTTGGTCACCTAATCGTCGATAAGTTGGCTGTCCAGCGTCAAAGCGTCGGTTTTTTTAAAGATGATCTTTCAATTTAAAAAAAGTTACAGGAATTTCGCAAAACGGAGACCAGATTTAGATTTCTGCTAAAATTTCGGGTTAAATGGGTCACTTTGGTAAGTTTCTAAGGCTAAAAAAAGTGATAGGCTTGGTCACCTAATCGTCGGTAAAGTGGCTGTCCAGCGTCGGTTTTTTTAAAGATGATCTTTCAATTTATAAACAATGTTACAGGAATTTCGCAAAACGGAGACCACATTTAGATTTCTGCTAAAATTTCGGGTTAAAAGAGTCACTTTGGTAAGTTTCTAGGGTGGAAAGAAAAGTTATAAGCTTGGTCACCGAATCGTCGATAAGTTGGCTGTCCAACGTCAAAGCGTCGGTTTTTTAAAGATGATCTTTCAATTTAAAAAAAAAAAAATTACGAGAATTTCGCAAAACGGAGACCAGATTTAGATTTCTGCTAAAATTTCGGGTTAAATGGGTCACTTTGGTAAGTTTCTAGGGTGGAAAAAAAAAAAAAGTTATAAGCTTGGTCTCCGAATCGTCGATAAGTTGGCTGTCCAGCGTCAAAGCGTCGGATTTTTTAAGATGATCTTTCAATTTAAAAAAACAGTTACAGGAATTTCGCAAAACGGAGACCAGATTTAAATTTCTGCTAAAATTTCGGGTTAAATGGGTCACTTTGGTAAGTTTCTAAGGCTAAAAAAAAAACAGTGATAGGCTTGGTCACCTAATCGTCGGTAAAGTGGCTGTCCAGCGTCAAAGCGTCGGTTTTTTTAAAGATGATCTTTCAATTTAAAAAAAAAGTTACAGGAATTTCGCAAAACGGAGACCAGATTTAAATTTCTGCTAAAATTTCGGGTTAAAAGGGTCACTTTGGTAAGTTTCTAGGGTGGAAAAAAAAAGTTATAAGCTTGGTCACCTAATCGTCGGTAAAGTGGCTGTCCAGCGTCGGTTTTTTTAAAGATGATCTTTCAATTTAAAAAAAAGTTACAGGAATTTCGCAAAACAGAGACCAGATTTAGATTTCTTCTAAAATTTCGGGTTAAATGGGTCACTTTGGTAAGTTTCTAAGGCTAAAAAAAAAGTGATTTGCTTGGTCACCTAATCGTCGGTAAAGTGGCTGTCCAGCGTCGGTTTTTTTAAAGATGATCTTTCAATTTAAAAAAACAGTTGCTGGAATTTCGCAAAACGGAGACCAGATTTAGATTTATGCTAAAATTTCGGGTTAAATGGGTCACTTTGGTAAGTTTCTAGGGTGGAAAAAAGTTATAAGCTAGTCACCGAATCGTTGATAAGTTGGCTGTCCAGCGTCAAAGCGTCGGTTTTTTTAAAGATGATCTTTCAATTTAAAAAAAAAAAAAGTTTCAGGAATTTCGCAAAACGGAGACCAGATTTAGATTTCTGCTAAAATTTCGGGTTAAAAGGTTCACTTTGGTAAGTTTCTAGGGTGGAAAAAAAAAGTTATAAGCTTGGTCACGGAATCGTCGATAAGTTGTCTGTCCAGCGTCAAAGCGTCGGTTTTTTTAAGATGATCTTTCAATTTAAAAAAAGTTACAGGAATTTCGCCAAACGGAGACAAGATTTAGATTTCTGCTAAAATTTTGTGTTAAATGGGTCACTTTGGTAAGTTTCTAAGGCTAAAAAAAGTGATTGGCTTGGTCACCTAATCGTCGGTAAAGTGGCTGTCCAGCGTCGGTTTTTTAAAGATGATCTTTCAATTTAAAAAAACAGTTACTGGAATTTCGCAAAACGGAGACCAGATTTAGATTTATGCTAAAATTTCGGGTTAAATGGGTCACTTTGGTAAGTTTCTAGGGTGGAAAAAAAAAAAAAGTTATAAGCTAGTCACCGAATCGTCGATAAGTTGGCTGTCCAGCGTCAAAGCGTCAATTTTTTAAAGATGATCTTTCAATTTAAAAAAAAAGTTATGGGAATTTCGCAAAACTGAGACCAGATTTAGATTTCTGCTAAAATTTCGGGTTAAATGGGTCACTTTGGTAAGTTTCTAGGGTGGAAAAAAAAAGTTATAAGCTTGGTAACCGAATCGTCGATAAGTTGGCTGTCTAGCGTCAAAGCGTCGGTTTTTTAAATATGATCTTTCAATTTAAAAAAAAGTTACGGGAATTTCGCAAAACGGAGACCAGATTTACATTTCTGCTAAAATTTCGGGTTAAATGGGTCACTTTGGTAAATTTCTAAGGCTAAAAAAAAAGGGATTTACTTGGTCACCTAATCGTCGGTAAAGTGGCTGTCCAGCGTCGGTTTTTTAAAGATGTTCTTTCAATTTAAAAAAAGTTACAGGAATTTCGCAAAACAAAGACCATATTTAGATTTCTGCTAAAATTTTGGGTTAAATGGGTCACTTTGGTAAGTTTCTAAGGCTAAAAAAACAGTGATAGGCTTGGTCACCTAATCGTTGGTAAAGTGGCTGTCAAGCGTGAAAGCCTCAGTTTTTTTTAAGATGATATTTCAATTTAAAAAAAAGTTACTGGAATTTCGCAAAACGGAGACCAGATTTAGATTTCTGCTAAAAGTTCGGGTTAAATGGGTCACTTTGGTAAGTTTCTAGGGTGGAAAAAAAAAGTTATAAGCTTGGTCACCGAATCGTCGATAAGTTGGCTGTCCAGCGTCAAAGCGTCGGTTTTTTTAAAGATGATCTTTCAATTTAAAAAAAAAAAAAAGTTACGGGAATTTCGCAAAACGGAGACCAGATTTAGATTTCTGCTAAAATTTCGGGTTAAATGGGTCACTTTGGTAAGTTTCTAAGGCTAAAAAAAAAGTGATAGGCTTGGTCACCTAATCGTCGGTAAAGTGGCTGTCCAGCGTCAAAGCCTCAGTTTTTTTAAGATGATATTTCAATTTAAAAAAAAAGTTACTGGAATTTCGCGAAACGGAGACCAGATTTAGATTTCTGCTAAAAGTTCGGGTTAAATGGGTCACTTTGGTAAGTTTCTAGGGTGGAAAAAAAAAGTTATAAGCTTGGTCACCGAATCGTCGATAAGTTGGCTGTCCAGCGTCAAAGCGTCGGTTTTTTTAAAGATGATCTTTCAATTTAAAAAAAAAAGTTACAGGAATTTCGCAAAACGGAGACCAGATTTAGATTTCTGCTAAAATTTCGGGTTAAAAGGGTCACTTTGGTAAGTTTCTAGGGTGGAAAAAAAAAAAAAGTTATAAGCTTGGTCACCGTATCGTCGATAAGTTGGCTGTCCAGCGTCAAAGCGTCGGTTTTTTTAAAGATGATCTTTCAATTTAAAAAAAAAGTTACGGGAATTTCGCAAAACGGAGACCAGATTTAGATTTCTGCTAAAATTTCGGGTTAAATGGGTCACTTTAATAAGTTTCTAGGGTGGAAAAAAGTTATAAGCTTGGTCACCGAATAGTCGATAAGTTGGCTGTCCAGCGTCAAAGCGTCGGTTTTTTAAAGATTATCTTTCAATTTAAAAAAAAAATTACAGGAATTTCGCAAAACGGAGACCAGATTTAGATTTCTGCTAAAATTTCGGGTTAAATGGGTCACTTTGGTAAGTTTCTAAGGCTAAAAAGAAAAGTGATTGGCTTGGTCACCTAATCGTCGGTAAAGTGGCTGACCAGCGTCAAAGCGTCAGTTTTTTTTAAGATGATCTTTACATTTAAAAAAAGTTACAGGAATTTCGCAAAACGGAGACCAGATTTAGATTTCTGCTAAAATTTCGGGTTAAATGGGTCACTTTGGTAAGTTTCTAGGGTGGAAAAAAAAAAGGTATAAGCTTGGTCACCGAATCGTCGATAAGTTGGCTGTCCAGCGTCAAAGCGTCGGTTTTTTTAAAGATTATCTTTCAATTTAAAAAAAAAATTACAGGAATTTCGCAAAACGGAGACCAGATTTAGATTTCTGCTAAAATTTCGGGTTAAAGGGGTCACTTTGGTAAGTTTCTAAGGCTAAAAAAGTGATAGGCTTGGTCACCTAATCGTCGATAAGTTGGCTGTCCAGCGTCAAAGCGTCGGTTTTTTTAAAGATGATCTTTCAATTTAAAAAAGTTACAGGAATTTCGCAAAACGGAGACCAGATTTAGATTTCTGCTAAAATTTCGGGTTAAATGGGTCACTTTGGTAAGTTTCTAAGGCTAAAAAAGTGATAGGCTTGGTCACCTAATCGTCGGTAAAGTGGCTGTCCAGCGTCGGTTTTTTTAAAGATGATCTTTCAATTTATAAACAATGTTACAGGAATTTCGCAAAACGGAGACCACATTTAGATTTCTGCTAAAATTTCGGGTTAAAAGAGTCACTTTGGTAAGTTTCTAGGGTGGAAAGAAAAGTTATAAGCTTGGTCACCGAATCGTCGATAAGTTGGCTGTCCAACGTCAAAGCGTCGGTTTTTTTAAAGATGATCTTTCAATTTAAAAAAAGTTACGAGAATTTCGCAAAACGGAGACCAGATTTAGATTTCTGCTAAAATTTCGGGTTAAATGGGTCACTTTGGTAAGTTTCTAGGGTGGAAAAAAAAAAAAGTTATAAGCTTGGTCTCCGAATCGTCGATAAGTTGGCTGTCCAGCGTCAAAGCGTCGGATTTTTTAAGATGATCTTTCAATTTAAAAAAACAGTTACAGGAATTTCGCAAAACGGAGACCAGATTTAAATTTCTGCTAAAATTTCGGGTTAAATGGGTCACTTTGGTAAGTTTCTAAGGCTAAAAAAACAGTGATAGGCTTGGTCACCTAATCGTCGGTAAAGTGGCTGTCCAGCGTCAAAGCGTCGGTTTTTTTAAAGATGATCTTTCAATTTAAAAAAAAGTTACAGAAATTTCGCAAAACGGAGACCAGATTTAGATTTCTGCTAAAATTTCGGGTTAAAAGGGTCACTTTGGTAAGTTTCTAGGGTGGAAAAAAAAGTTATAAGCTTGGTCACCTAATCGTCGGTAAAGTGGCTGTCCAGCGTCGGTTTTTTTAAAGATGATCTTTCAATTTAAAAAAAAAGTTACAGGAATTTCGCAAAACAAAGACCAGATTTAGATTTCTTCTAAAATTTCGGGTTAAATGGGTCACTTTCGTAAGTTTCTAAGGCTAAAAAAGTGATTGGCTTGGTCACCTAATCGTCGGTAAAGTGGCTGTCCAGCGTCGGTTTTTTAAAGATGATCTTTCAATTTAAAAAAACAGTTACTGGAATTTCGCAAAACGGAGACCAGATTTAGATTTATGCTAAAATTTCGGGTTAAATGGGTCACTTTGGTAAGTTTCTAGGGTGGAAAAAAAAGTTATAAGCTAGTCACCGAATCGTCGATAAGTTGGCTGTCCAGCGTCAAAGCGTCGGTTTTTTTAAAGATGATCTTTCAATTTAAAAAAAAAAGTTATAGGAATTTCGCAAAACGGAGACCAGATTTAGATTTCTGCTAAAATTTCGGGTTAAATGGGTCACTTTGGTAAGTTTCTAGGGTGGAAAAAAAAAGTTATAAGCTTGGTAACCGAATCGTCGATAAGTTGGCTGTCCAGCGTCAAAGCGTCGGTTTTTTTAAATATGATCTTTCAATTTAAAAAAAAGTTACGGGAATTTCGCAAAACGGTGACCAGATTTAGATTTCTGCTAAAATTTCGGGTTAAATGGGTCACTTTGGTAAATTTCTAAAGCTAAAAAAAGTGATTTACTTGGTCACCTAATCGTCGGTAAAGTGGCTGTCCAGCGTCGGTTTTTTAAAGATGTTCTTTCAATTTAAAAAAAAAAAGTTACAGGAATTTCGCAAAACAAAGACCAGATTTATATTTCTTCTAAAATTTCGGGTTAAATGGGTCACTTTGGTAAGTTTCTAAGGCTAAAAAAAAGTGATTGGCTTGGTCACCTAATCGTCGGTAAAGTGGCTGTCCAGCGTCAAAGCGTCGATTTTTTTAAAGATGATCTTTCAATTTAAAAAATAAGTTACGGAATTTCGCAAAACGGAGACCAGATTTAGATTTCTGCTAAAATTTCGGGTTAAATGGGTCACTTTGGTACGTTTCTAAGGCTAAAAAAGTGATAGGCTTGGTCACCTAATCGTCGGTAAAGTGGCTGTCCAGCGTCGGTTTTTTAAAGATGATCTTTCAATTTAAAAACAAAGTTTCAGGAATTTCGCAAAACGGAGACCAGATTTAGATTTCTGCTAAAATTTCGGGTTAAAAGGTTCACTTTGGTAAGTTTCTAGGGTGGAAAAAAGTTATAAGCTTGGTCACGGAATCGTCGATAAGTTGTCTGTCCAGCGTCAAAGCGTCGGTTTTTTTAAGATGATCTTTCAATTTAAAAAAAAAAAAAAGTTACAGGAATTTCGCCAAACGGAGACAAGATTTAGATTTCTGCTAAAATTTTGTGTTAAATGGGTCACTTTGGTAAGTTTCTAAGGCTAAAAAAGTGATTGGCTTGGTCACCTAATCGTCGGTAAAGTGGCTGTCCAGCGTCGGTTTTTAAAGATGATCTTTCAATTTAAAAAAAAAAGACAGTTACTGGAATTTCGCAAAACGGAGACCAGATTTAGATTTATGCTAAAATTTCGGGTTAAATGGGTCACTTTGGTAAGTTTCTAGGGTGGAAAAAAAAGTTATAAGCTAGTCACCGAATCGTCGATAAGTTGGCTGTCCAGCGTCAAAGCGTCAATTTTTTAAAGATGATCTTTCAATTTAAAAAAAAGTTATGGGAATTTCGCAAAACTGAGACCAGATTTAGATTTCTGCTAAAATTTCGGGTTAAATGGGTCACTTTGGTAAGTTTCTAGGGTGGAAAAAAGTTATAAGCTTGGTAACCGAATCGTCGATAAGTTGGCTGTCTAGCGTCAAAGCGTCGGTTTTTTTAAATATGATCTTTCAATTTAAAAAAAAAGTTACGGGAATTTCGCAAAACGGAGACCAGATTTACATTTCTGCTAAAATTTCGGGTAAAATGGGTCACTTTGGTAAATTTCTAAGGCTAAAAAAGGGATTTACTTGGTCACCTAATCGTCGGTAAAGTGGCTGTCCAGCGTCGGTTTTTTTAAAGATGTTCTTTCAATTTAAAAAAAAAAAAAGTTACAGGAATTTCGCAAAACAAAGACCAGATTTATATTTCTTCTAAAATTTCGGGTTAAATGGGTCACTTTGGTAAGTTTCTAAGGCTAAAAAAAACAGTGATAGGCTTGGTCACCTAATCGTCGGTAAAGTGGCTGTCAAGCGTGAAAGCCTCAGTTTTTTTAAGATGATATTTCAATTTAAAAAAAAGTTACTGCAATTTCGCAAAACGGAGACCAGATTTAGATTTCTGCTAAAAGTTCGGGTTAAATGGGTCACTTTGGTAAGTTTCTAGGGTGGAAAAAAAAGTTATAAGCTTGGTCACCGAATCGTCGATAAGTTGGCTGTCCAGCGTCAAAGCGTCGGTTTTTTTAAAGATGATCTTTCAATTTAAAAAAAAAGTTACGGAATTTCGCAAAACGGAGACCAGATTTAGATTTCTGCTAAAATTTCGGGTTAAATGGGTCACTTTGGTAAGTTTCTAAGGCTAAAAAAGTGATAGGCTTGGTCACCTAATCGTCGGTAAAGTGGCTGTCCAGCGTCGGTTTTTTAAAGATGTTCTTTCAATTTAAAAAAAAAGTTACAGGAATTTCGCAAAACAAAGACCAGATTTATATTTCTTCTAAAATTTCGGGTTAAATGGGTCACTTTGGTAAGTTTCTAAGGCTAAAAAAAAGTGATTGGCTTGGTCACCTAATCGTCGGTAAAGTGGCTGTCCAGCGTCAAAGCGTCAGTTTTTTTTAAGATGATCTTTCAATTTAAAAAGTTACAGGAATTTCGCAAAACGGAGACCAGATTTAGATTTCTGCTAAAATTTCGGGTTAAATGGGTCACTTTGGTAAGTTTCTAGGGTGGAAAAAAAAATTTCGCAAACGTTATAAGCTAGTCACCGAATCGTCGATAAGTTGGCTGTCCAGCGTCAAAGCGTCAATTTTTTAAAGATGATCTTTCAATTTAAAAAAAGTTATGGGAATTTCGCAAAACTGAGACCAGATTTAGATTTCTGCTAAAATTTCGGGTTAAATGGGTCACTTTGGTAAGTTTCTAGGGTGGAAAAAAAAAAAAAAAAAATAAGCTTGGTAACCGAATCGTCGATAAGTTGGCTGTCCAGCGTCAAAGCGTCGGTTTTTTAAATATGATCTTTCAATTTAAAAAAGTTACGGAATTTCGCAAAACGGAGACCAGATTTACATTTCTGCTAAAATTTCGGGTTAAATGGGTCACTTTGGTAAATTTCTAAGGCTAAAAAAAAAAGGGATTTACTTGGTCACCTAATCGTCGGTAAAGTGGCTGTCCAGCGTCGGTTTTTTTAAAGATGTTCTTTCAATTTAAAAAAAAAATTACAGGAATTTCGCAAAACAAAGACCAGATTTATATTTCTTCTAAAATTTCGGGTTAAATGGGTCACTTTGGTAAGTTTCTAAGGCTAAAAAAAAGTGATAGGCTTGGTCACCTAATCGTCGGTAAAGTGGCTGTCAAGCGTCAAAGCGTCGATTTTTTTTAAGATGATATTTCAATTTAAAAAAGTTACTGGAATTTCGCAAAACGGAGACCAGATTTAGATTTCTGCTAAAAGTTCGGGTTAAATGGGTCACTTTGGTAAGTTTCTAGGGTGGAAAAAAAAGTTATAAGCTTGGTCACCGAATCGTCGATAAGTTGGCTGTCCAGCGTCAAAGCGTCGTTTTTTTTTTAAAGATGATCTTTCAATTTAAAAAAAAAAAAGTTACGGGAATTTCGCAAAACGGAGACCAGATTTAGATTTCTGCTAAAATTTCGGGTTAAATGGGTCACTTTGGTAAGTTTCTAAGGCTAAAAAAAAGTGATAGGCTTGGTCACCTAATCGTCGGTAAGTGGCTGTCCAGCGTCGGTTTTTAAAGATGTTCTTTCAATTTAAAAAAGTTACAGGAATTTCGCAAAACAAAGACCAGATTTATATTTCTTCTAAAATTTCGGGTTAAATGGGTCACTTTGGTAAGTTTCTAAGGCTAAAAAGAAAGTGATTGGCTTGGTCACCTAATCGTCGGTAAAGTGGCTGTCCAGCGTCAAAGCGTCAGTTTTTTTAAAGATGATCTTTCAATTTAAAAAAAAAAGTTACAGGAATTTCGCAAAACGGAGACCAAATTTAGATTTCTGCTAAAATTTCGGGTTAAATGGGTCACTTTGGTAAGTTTCTAGGGTGGAAAAAAAAAGTTATAAGCTAGTCACCGAATCGTCGATAAGTTGGCTGTCCAGCGTCAAAGCGTCAATTTTTTTAAAGATGATCTTTCAATTTAAAAAAAGTTATGGGAATTTCGCAAAACTGAGACCAGATTTAGATTTCTGCTAAAATTTCGGGTTAAATGGGTCACTTTGGTAAGTTTCTAGGGTGGAAAAAAAAAGTTATAAGCTTGGTAACCGAATCGTCGATAAGTTGGCTGTCCAGCGTCAAAGCGTCGGTTTTTTTTTTAAATATGATCTTTCAATTTAAAAAAAAGTTACGGAATTTCGCAAAACGGAGACCAGATTTACATTTCTGCTAAAATTTCGGGTTAAATGGGTCACTTTGGTAAATTTCTAAGGCTAAAAAAAAGGGATTTACTTGGTCACCTAATCGTCGGTAAAGTGGCTGTCCAGCGTCGGTTTTTTAAAGATGTTCTTTCAATTTAAAAAAAGTTACAGGAATTTCGCAAAACAAAGACCAGATTTATATTTCTTCTAAAATTTCGGGTTAAATGGGTCACTTTGGTAAGTTTCTAAGGCTAAAAAAAACAGTGATAGGCTTGGTCACCTAATCGTCGGTAAAGTGGCTGTCAAGCGTGAAAAGCCTCAGTTTTTTTAAGATGATATTTCAATTTAAAAAAAAAAAAGTTACTGGAATTTCGCAAAACGGAGACCAGATTTAGATTTCTGCTAAAAGTTCGGGTTAAATGGGTCACTTTGGTAAGTTTCTAGGGTGGAAAAAAAAAGTTATAAGCTTGGTCACCGAATCGTCGATAAGTTGGCTGTCCAGCGTCAAAGCGTCGGTTTTTTTAAAGATGATCTTTCAATTTAAAAAAAAGTTACGGGAATTTCGCAAAACGGAGACCAGATTTAGATTTCTGCTAAAATTTCGGGTTAAATGGGTCACTTTGGTAAGTTTCTAAGGCTAAAAAAAACAGTGATAGGCTTGGTCACCTAATCGTCGGTAAAGTGGCTGTCCAGCGTCAAAGCCTCAGTTTTTTTTTTAAGATGATATTTCAATTTAAAAAAAGTTACTGGAATTTCGCAAAACGGAGACCAGATTTAGATTTCTGCTAAAAGTTCGGGTTAAATGGGTCACTTTGGTAAGTTTCTAGGGTGGAAAAAAGTTATAAGCTTGGTCACCGAATCGTCGATAAGTTGGCTGTCCAGCGTCAAAGCGTCGGTTTTTTAAAGATGATCTTTCAATTTAAAAAAAAATTACAGGAATTTCGCAAAACGGAGACCAGATTTAGATTTCTGCTAAAATTTCGGGTTAAAGGGGTCACTTTGGTAAGTTTCTAAGGCTAAAAAAAAGTGATAGGCTTGGTCACCTAATCGTCGATAAGTTGGCTGTCCAGCGTCAAAGCGTCGGTTTTTTTAAAGATGATCTTTCAATTTAAAAAAAAAGTTACAGGAATTTCGCAAAACGGAGACCAGATTTAGATTTCTGCTAAAATTTCGGGTTAAATGGGTCACTTTGGTAAGTTTCTAAGGCTAAAAAAGTGATAGGCTTGGTCACCTAATCGTCGGTAAAGTGGCTGTCCAGCGTCGGTTTTTTTAAAGATGATCTTTCAATTTATAAACAATGTTACAGGAATTTCGCAAAACGGAGACCACATTTAGATTTCTGCTAAAATTTCGGGTTAAAAGAGTCACTTTGGTAAGTTTCTAGGGTGGAAAGAAAAGTTATAAGCTTGGTCACCGAATCGTCGATAAGTTGGCTGTCCAACGTCAAAGTGTCGGTTTTTTAAAGATGATCTTTCAATTTAAAAAAAAGTTACGAGAATTTCGCAAAACGGAGACCAGATTTAGATTTCTGCTAAAATTTCGGGTTAAAAGGGTCACTTTGGTAAGTTTCTAGGGTGGAAAAAAAGTTATAAGCTTGGTCACCTAATTGTCGGTAAAGTGGCTGTCCAGCGTCGGTTTTTTTAAAGATGATCTTTCAATTTAAAAAAAAAAGTTACAGGAATTTCGCAAAACAAAGACCAGATTTAGATTTCTTCTAAAATTTCGGGTTAAATGGGTCACTTTTGTAAGTTTCTAAGGCTAAAAAAAAAAGTGATTGGCTTGGTCACCTAATCGTCGGTAAAGTGGCTGTCCAGCGTCGGTTTTTTTAAAGATGATCTTTCAATTTAAAAAACAGTTACTGGAATTTCGCAAAACGGAGACCAGATTTAGATTTATGCTAAAATTTCGGGTTAAATGGCTCACTTTGGTAAGTTTCTAGGGTGGAAAAAAAAAAAAGTTATAAGCTAGTCACCGAATCGTCGATAAGTTGGCTGTCCAGCGTCAAAGCGTCGGTTTTTTTAAAGATGATCTTTCAATTTAAAAAAAAAAAGTTATGGGAATTTCGCAAAACGGAGACCAGATTTAGATTTCTGCTAAAATTTCGGGTTAAATGGGTCACTTTGGTAAGTTTCTAGGGTGGAAAAAAAAAAAAGTTATAAGCTTGGTAACCGAATCGTCGATAAGTTGGCTGTCCAGCGTCAAAGCGTCGGTTTTTTAAATATGATCTTTCAATTTAAAAAAAGTTACGGGAATTTCGCAAAACGGAGACCAGATTTAGATTTCTGCTAAAATTTCGGGTTAAATGGGTCACTTTGGTAAATTTCTAAGGCTAAAAAAAAGTGATTTACTTGGTCACCTAATCGTCGGTAAAGTGGCTGTCCAGCGTCGGTTTTTTAAAGATGTTCTTTCAATTTAAAAAAAAAAGTTACAGGAATTTCGCAAAACAAAGACCAGATTTATATTTCTTCTAAAATTTCGGGTTAAATGGGTCACTTTGGTAAGTTTCTAAGGCTAAAAAGAAAAGTGATTGGCTTGGTCACCTAATCGTCGGTAAAGTGGCTGTCCAGCGTCAAAGCGTCAGTTTTTTTAAGATGATCTTTCAATTTAAAAAAGTTACAGGAATTTCGCAAAACGGAGACCAGATTTAGATTTCTGCTAAAATTTCGGGTTAAATGGGTCACTTTGGTAAGTTTCTAGGGTGGAAAAAAAAAAGTTATAAGCTTGGTCACCGAATCGTCGATATGTTGGCTGTCCAGCGTCAAAGCGTCGATTTTTTTAAAGATGATCTTTCAATTTAAAAAAAAAGTTACGGGAATTTCGCAAAACGGAGACCAGATTTAGATTTCTGCTAAAATTTCGGGTTAAATGGGTCACTTTGGTACGTTTCTAAGGCTAAAAAAAAAAGTGATAGGCTTGGTCACCTAATCGTCGGTAAAGTAGCTGTCCAGCGTCGGTTTTTTTAAAGATGATCTTTCAATTTAAAAACAAAGTTTCAGGAATTTCGCAAAACGGAGACCAGATTTAGATTTCTGCTAAAATTTCGGGTTAAAAGGTTCACTTTGGTAAGTTTCTAGGGTGGAAAAATAAAGTTATAAGCTTGGTCACGGAATCGTCGATAAGTTGTCTGTCCAGCGTCAAAGCGTCGGTTTTTTTAAGATGATCTTTCAATTTAAAAAAAAAAAAAGTTACAGGAATTTCGCCAAACGGAGACAAGATTTAGATTTCTGCTAAAATTTTGTGTTAAATGGGTCACTTTGGTAAGTTTCTAAGGCTAAAAAAGTGATTGGCTTGGTCACCTAATCGTCGGTAAAGTGGCTGTCCAGCGTCGGTTTTTTTAAAGATGATCTTTCAATTTAAAAAAACAGTTGCTGGAATTTCGCAAAACGGAGACCAGATTTAGATTTATGCTAAAATTTCGGGTTAAATGGGTCACTTTGGTAAGTTTCTAGGGTGGAAAAAAAAAGTTATAAGCTAGTCACCGAATCGTCGATAAGTTGGCTGTCCAGCGTCAAAGCGTCAATTTTTTTAAAGATGATCTTTCAATTTAAAAAAAAAGTTATGGGAATTTCGCAAAAACGGAGACCAGATTTAGATTTCTGCTAAAATTTCGGGTTAAATGGGTCACTGGTAAGTTTCTAGGGTGGAAAAAAAAGTTATAAGCTTGGTCACCGAATCGTCGATAAGTTGGCTGTCTAGCGTCAAAGCGTCGGTTTTTTTAAATATGATCTTTCAATTTAAAAAAAAAGTTACGGGAATTTCGCAAAACGGAGACCAGATTTAGATTTCTGCTAAAATTTCGGGTTAAATGGGTCACTTTGGTAAATTTCTAAGGCTAAAAAAGGGATTTACTTGGTCACCTAATCGTCGGTAAAGTGGCTGTCCAGCGTCGGTTTTTTTAAAGATGTTCTTTCAATTTAAAAAAAAAAAAGTTACAGGAATTTCGCAAAACAAAGACCAGATTTATATTTCTTCTAAAATTTCGGGTTAAATGGGTCACTTTGGTAAGTTTCTAAGGCTAAAAGAAAAGTGATTGGCTTGGTCACCTAATCGTCGGTAAAGTGGCTGTCCAGCGTCAAAGCGTCAGTTTTTTAAGATGATCTTTCAATTTAAAAAAAGTTACTCGAATTTCGCAAAACGAAGACCAGATTTAGATTTCTGCTAAAATTTCGGGTTAAATGGGTCACTTTGGTAAGTTTCTAGGGTGGAAAAAAAAAGTTATAAGCTTGGTCACCGAATCGTCGATAAGTTGGCTGTCCAGCGTCAAAGCGTCGGTTTTTTTAAAGATGATCTTTCAATTAAAAAAAAAGTTACGGGAATTTCGCAAAACGGAGACCAGATTTAGATTTCTGCTAAAATTTCGGGTTAAATGGGTCACTTTGGTAAGTTTCTAAGGCTAAAAAAGTGATTGGCTTGGTCACCTAATCGTCGGTAAAGTGGCTGTCCAGCGTCGGTTTTTTTAAAGATGATCTTTCAATTTAAAAAAAAGTTACAGGAATGTCGCAAAACGAAGACCAGATTTAGATTTCTGCTAAAATTTCGGGTTAAATGGGTCACTTTGGTAAGTTTCTAAGGCTAAAAAGAAAAGTGATTGGCTCGGTCACCTAATCGTCGGTAAAGTGGCTGTCCAGCGTCAAAGCGTCAGTTTTTTTAAGATGATATTTCAATTTAAAAAAAAAAAAGTTACAGGAATTTCGCAAAACGGAGACCAGATTTAGATTTATGCTAAAATTTCGGGTTAAATGGGTCACTTTGGTAAGTTTCGAGGGTGGAAAAAAAAAGTTATAAGCTTGGTCACCGAATCGTCGATAAGTTGGCTGTCCAGCGTCAAAGCGTCGGTTTTTTTAAAGATGATCTTTCAATTTAAAAAAAAAAGTTACGGGAATTTCGCAAAACGGAGACCAGATTTAGATTCCTGCTAAAATTTCGGGTTAAATGGGTCACTTTGGTAAGTTTCTAAGGTGGAAAAAAAAAAGTTATAGGCTTGGTCACCGAATCGTCGATAAGTTGGCTGTCCAGCGTCAAAGCGTCGGTTTTTTTAAATATGATCTTTCAATTTAAAAAAAAAATTACAGGAATTTCGCAAAACGGAGACCAGATTTAGATTTCTGCTAAAATTTCGGGTTAAAGGGGTCACTTTGGTAAGTTTCTAAGGCTAAAAAAAAGTGATAGGCTTGGTCACCTAATCGTCGATAAGTTGGCTGTCCAGCGTCAAAGCGTCGGTTTTTAAAGATGATCTTTCAATTTAAAAAAAAGTTACAGGAATTTCGCAAAACGGAGACCAGATTTAGATTTCTGATAAAATTTCGGGTTAAATGGGTCACTTTGGTAAGTTTCTAAGGCTAAAAAAAAGTGATAGGCTTGGTCACCTAATCGTCGGTAAAGTGGCTGTCCAGCGTCGGTTTTTTTAAAGATGATCTTTCAATTTATAAACAATGTTACAGGAATTTCGCAAAACGGAGACCACATTTAGATTTCTGCTAAAATTTCGGGTTAAAAGAGTCACTTTGGTAAGTTTCTAGGGTGGAAAGAAAAGTTATAAGCTTGGTCACCGAATCGTCGATAAGTTGGCTGTCCAACGTCAAAGTGTCGGTTTTTTTAAAGATGATCTTTCAATTTAAAAAAAAAGTTACGAGAATTTCGCAAAACGGAGACCAGATTTAGATTTCTGCTAAAATTTCGGGTTAAAAGGGTCACTTTGGTAAGTTTCTAGGGTGGAAAAAAAAGTTATAATCTTGGTCACCTAATTGTCGGTAAAGTGGCTGTCCAGCGTCGGTTTTTTAAAGATGATCTTTCAATTTAAAAAAAAAAAAGTTACAGGAATTTCGCAAAACAAAGACCAGATTTAGATTTCTTCTAAAATTTCGGGTTAAATGGGTCACTTTTGTAAGTTTCTAAGGCTAAAAAAGTGATTGGCTTGGTCACCTAATCGTCGGTAAAGTGGCTGTCCAGCGTCGGTTTTTTTAAAGATGATCTTTCAATTTAAAAAACAGTTACTGGAATTTCGCAAAACGGAGACCAGATTTAGATTTATGCTAAAATTTCGGGTTAAATGGCTCACTTTGGTAAGTTTCTAGGGTGGAAAAAAAAAGTTATAAGCTAGTCACCGAATCGTCGATAAGTTGGCTGTCCAGCGTCAAAGCGTCGGTTTTTTTTAAAGATGATCTTTCAATTTAAAAAAAAAAAGTTATGGGAATTTCGCAAAACGGAGACCAGATTTAGATTTCTGCTAAAATTTCGGGTTAAATGGGTCACTTTGGTAAGTTTCTAGGGTGGAAAAAAAAAGTTATAAGCTTGGTAACCGAATCGTCGATAAGTTGGCTGTCCAGCGTCAAAGCGTCGGTTTTTTTTAAATATGATCTTTCAATTTAAAAAAAGTTACGGGAATTTCGCAAAACGGAGACCAGATTTAGATTTCTGCTAAAATTTCGGGTTAAATGGGTCACTTTGGTAAATTTCTAAGGCTAAAAAAGTGATTTACTTGGTCACCTAATCGTCGGTAAAGTGGCTGTCCAGCGTCGGTTTTTTTAAAGATGTTCTTTCAATTTAAAAAAAAAAAAGTTACAGGAATTTCGCAAAACAAAGACCAGATTTATATTTCTTCTAAAATTTCGGGTTAAATGGGTCACTTTGGTAAGTTTCTAAGGCTAAAAAGAAAAGTGATTGGCTTGGTCACCTAATCGTCGGTAAAGTGGCTGTCCAGCGTCAAAGCGTCAGTTTTTTTTTAAGATGATCTTTCAATTTAAAAAAAAAAGTTACAGGAATTTCGCAAAACGGAGACCAGATTTAGATTTCTGCTAAAATTTCGGGTTAAATGGGTCACTTTGGTAAGTTTCTAGGGTGGAAAAAAAAGTTATAAGCTTGGTCACCGAATCGTCGATATGTTGGCTGTCCAGCGTCAAAGCGTCGATTTTTTTAAAGATGATCTTTCAATTTAAAAAATAAGTTACGGAATTTCGCAAAACGGAGACCAGATTTAGATTTCTGCTAAAATTTCGGGTTAAATGGGTCACTTTGGTACGTTTCTAAGGCTAAAAAAAAAGTGATAGGCTTGGTCACCTAATCGTCGGTAAAGTAGCTGTCCAGCGTCGGTTTTTTAAAGATGATCTTTCAATTTAAAAACAAAGTTTCAGGAATTTCGCAAAACGGAGACCAGATTTAGATTTCTGCTAAAATTTCGGGTTAAAAGGTTCACTTTGGTAAGTTTCTAGGGTGGAAAAATAAAGTTATAAGCTTGGTCACGGAATCGTCGATAAGTTGTCTGTCCAGCGTCAAAGCGTCGGTTTTTTTAAGATGATCTTTCAATTTAAAAAAAAAGTTACAGGAATTTCGCCAAACGGAGACAAGATTTAGATTTCTGCTAAAATTTTGTGTTAAATGGGTCACTTTGGTAAGTTTCTAAGGCTAAAAAAAAAAAAGTGATTGGCTTGGTCACCTAATCGTCGGTAAAGTGGCTGTCCAGCGTCGGTTTTTTAAAGATGATCTTTCAATTTAAAAAACAGTTACTGGAATTTCGCAAAACGGAGACCAGATTTAGATTTATGCTAAAATTTCGGGTTAAATGGGTCACTTTGGTAAGTTTCTAGGGTGGAAAAAAAAAAGTTATAAGCTAGTCACCGAATCGTCGATAAGTTGGCTGTCCAGCGTCAAAGCGTCAATTTTTTTAAAGATGATCTTTCAATTTAAAAAAAAAGTTATGGGAATTTCGCAAAACGGAGACCAGATTTAGATTTCTGCTAAAATTTCGGGTTAAATGGGTCACTTTGGTAAGTTTCTAGGGTGGAAAAAAAAAAAGTTATAAGCTTGGTAACCGAATCGTCGATAAGTTGGCTGTCTAGCGTCAAAGCGTCGGTTTTTTTAATATGATCTTTCAATTTAAAAAAGTTACGGGAATTTCGCAAAACGGAGACCAGATTTAGATTTCTGCTAAAATTTCGGGTTAAATGGGTCACTTTGGTAAATTTCTAAGGCTAAAAAAAAAGGGATTTACTTGGTCACCTAATCGTCGGTAAAGTGGCTGTCCAGCGTCGGTTTTTTTTTAAAGATGTTCTTTCAATTTAAAAAAAAAAAGTTACAGGAATTTCGCAAAACAAAGACCAGATTTATATTTCTTCTAAAATTTCGGGTTAAATGGGTCACTTTGGTAAGTTTCTAAGGCTAAAAAGAAAAGTGATTGGCTTGGTCACCTAATCGTCGGTAAAGTGGCTGTCCAGCGTCAAAGCGTCAGTTTTTTTTAAGATGATCTTTCAATTTAAAAAAGTTACTCGAATTTCGCAAAACGAAGACCAGATTTAGATTTCTGCTAAAATTTCGGGTTAAATGGGTCACTTTGGTAAGTTTCTAGGGTGGAAAAAAGTTATAAGCTTGGTAACCGAATCGTCGATATGTTGGCTGTCCAGCGTCAAAGCGTCGATTTTTTTAAAGATGATCTTTCAATTTAAAAAATAAGTTACGGGAATTTCGCAAAACGGAGACCAGATTTAGATTTCTGCTAAAATTTCGGGTTAAATGGGTCACTTTGGTACGTTTCTAAGGCTAAAAAAAAAGTGATAGGCTTGGTCACCTAATCGTCGGTAAAGTAGCTGTCCAGCGTCGGTTTTTTTAAAGATGATCTTTCAATTTAAAAACAAAGTTTCAGGAATTTCGCAAAACGGAGACCAGATTTAGATTTCTGCTAAAATTTCGGGTTAAAAGGTTCACTTTGGTAAGTTTCTAGGGTGGAAAAATAAAGTTATAAGCTTGGTCACGGAATCGTCGATAAGTTGTCTGTCCAGCGTCAAAGCGTCGGTTTTTTTAAGATGATCTTTCAATTTAAAAAAAAAAAAGTTACAGGAATTTCGCCAAACGGAGACAAGATTTAGATTTCTGCTAAAATTTTGTGTTAAATGGGTCACTTTGGTAAGTTTCTAAGGCTAAAAAAAAAGTGATTGGCTTGGTCACCTAATCGTCGGTAAAGTGGCTGTCCAGCGTCGGTTTTTTAAAGATGATCTTTCAATTTAAAAACAGTTACTGGAATTTCGCAAAACGGAGACCAGATTTAGATTTATGCTAAAATTTCGGGTTAAATGGGTCACTTTGGTAAGTTTCTAGGGTGGAAAAAAAAAAGTTATAAGCTAGTCACCGAATCGTCGATAAGTTGGCTGTCCAGCGTCAAAGCGTCAATTTTTTTAAAGATGATCTTTCAATTTAAAAAAAAAGTTATGGGAATTTCGCAAAACGGAGACCAGATTTAGATTTCTGCTAAAATTTCGGGTTAAATGGGTCACTTTGGTAAGTTTCTAGGGTGGAAAAAAAAAAAGTTATAAGCTTGGTAACCGAATCGTCGATAAGTTGGCTGTCTAGCGTCAAAGCGTCGGTTTTTTTAAATATGATCTTTCAATTTAAAAAAAAGTTACGGGAATTTCGCAAAACGGAGACCAGATTTAGATTTCTGCTAAAATTTCGGGTTAAATGGGTCACTTTGGTAAATTTCTAAGGCTAAAAAAAAAAGGGATTTACTTGGTCACCTAATCGTCGGTAAAGTGGCTGTCCAGCGTCGGTTTTTTTAAAAGATGTTCTTTCAATTTAAAAAAGTTACAGGAATTTCGCAAAACAAAGACCAGATTTATATTTCTTCTAAAATTTCGGGTTAAATGGGTCACTTTGGTAAGTTTCTAAGGCTAAAAAGAAAAGTGATTGGCTTGGTCACCTAATCGTCGGTAAAGTGGCTGTCCAGCGTCAAAGCGTCAGTTTTTTTTAAGATGATCTTTCAATTTAAAAAAGTTACTCGAATTTCGCAAAACGAAGACCAGATTTAGATTTCTGCTAAAATTTCGGGTTAAATGGGTCACTTTGGTAAGTTTCTAGGGTGGAAAAAAAAAGTTATAAGCTTGGTCACCGAATCGTCGATAAGTTGGCTGTCCAGCGTCAAAGCGTCGGTTTTTTTAAAGATGATCTTTCAATTAAAAAAAAAAAAAAAAGTTACGGGAATTTCGCAAAACGGAGACCAGATTTAGATTTCTGCTAAAATTTCGGGTTAAATGGGTCACTTTGGTAAGTTTCTAAGGCTAAAAAAGTGATTGGCTTGGTCACCTAATCGTCGGTAAAGTGGCTGTCCAGCGTCGGTTTTTTTAAAGATGATCTTTCAATTTAAAAAAAAGTTACAGGAATGTCGCAAAACGAAGACCAGATTTAGATTTCTGCTAAAATTTCGGGTTAAATGGGTCACTTTGGTAAGTTTCTAAGGCTAAAAAGAAAAGTGATTGGCTCGGTCACCTAATCGTCGGTAAAGTGGCTGTCCAGCGTCAAAGCGTCAGTTTTTTTAAGATGATCTTTCAATTTAAAAAAAAAGTTACAGGAATTTCGCAAAACGGAGACCAGATTTAGATTTATGCTAAAATTTCGGGTTAAATGGGTCACTTTGGTAAGTTTCGAGGGTGGAAAAAAAAAAAGTTATAAGCTTGGTCACCGAATCGTCGATAAGTTGGCTGTCCAGCGTCAAAGCGTCGGTTTTTAAAGATGATCTTTCAATTTAAAAAAAAGTTACGGGAATTTCGCAAAACGGAGACCAGATTTAGATTCCTGCTAAAATTTCGGGTTAAATGGGTCACTTTGGTAAGTTTCTAGGGTGGAAAAAAAAGTTATAAGCTTGGTCACCGAATCGTCGATAAGTTGGCTGTCCAGCGTCAAAGCGTCGGTTTTTTAAATATGATCTTTCAATTTAAAAAAAAAAAATTACAGGAATTTCGCAAAACGGAGACCAGATTTAGATTTCTGAAAAAATTTCGGGTTAAAGGGGTCACTTTGGTAAGTTTCTAAGGCTAAAAAAAAAAGTGATAGGCTTGGTCACCTAATCGTCGATAAGTTGGCTGTCCAGCGTCAAAGCGTCGGTTTTTAAAGATGATCTTTCAATTTAAAAAAAGTTACAGGAATTTCGCAAAACGGAGACCAGATTTAGATTTCTGATAAAATTTCGGGTTAAATGGGTCACTTTGGTAAGTTTCTAAGGCTAAAAAAAAAGTGATAGGCTTGGTCACCTAATCGTCGGTAAAGTGGCTGTCCAGCGTCGGTTTTTTTTTAAAGATGATCTTTCAATTTATAAACAATGTTACAGGAATTTCGCAAAACGGAGACCACATTTAGATTTCTGCTAAAATTTCGGGTTAAAAGAGTCACTTTGGTAAGTTTCTAGGGTGGAAAGAAAAGTTATAAGCTTGGTCACCGAATCGTCGATAAGTTGGCTGTCCAACGTCAAAGTGTCGGTTTTTTTAAAGATGATCTTTCAATTTAAAAAAGTTACGAGAATTTCGCAAAACGGAGACCAGATTTAGATTTCTGCTAAAATTTCGGGTTAAAAGGGTCACTTTGGTAAGTTTCTAGGGTGGAAAAAAAGTTATAATCTTGGTCACCTAATTGTCGGTAAAGTGGCTGTCCAGCGTCGGTTTTTTTAAAGATGATCTTTCAATTTAAAAAAAAAAAAAAGTTACAGGAATTTCGCAAAACAAAGACCAGATTTAGATTTCTTCTAAAATTTCGGGTTAAATGGGTCACTTTTGTAAGTTTCTAAGGCTAAAAAAAAAAGTGATTGGCTTGGTCACCTAATCGTCGGTAAAGTGGCTGTCAGCGTCGGTTTTTTTAAAGATGATCTTTCAATTTAAAAAAACAGTTACTGGAATTTCGCAAAACGGAGACCAGATTTAGATTTATGCTAAAATTTCGGGTTAAATGGCTCACTTTGGTAAGTTTCTAGGGTGGAAAAAAAAGTTATAAGCTAGTCACCGAATCGTCGATAAGTTGGCTGTCCAGCGTCAAAGCGTCGGTTTTTTTAAAGATGATCTTTCAATTTAAAAAAAAAAAGTTATGGGAATTTCGCAAAACGGAGACCAGATTTAGATTTCTGCTAAAATTTCGGGTTAAATGGGTCACTTTGGTAAGTTTCTAGGGTGGAAAAAAAAGTTATAAGCTTGGTAACCGAATCGTCGATAAGTTGGCTGTCCAGCGTCAAAGCGTCGGTTTTTTAAATATGATCTTTCAATTTAAAAAAGTTACGGGAATTTCGCAAAACGGAGACCAGATTTAGATTTCTGCTAAAATTTCGGGTTAAATGGGTCACTTTGGTAAATTTCTAAGGCTAAAAAAGTGATTTACTTGGTCACCTAATCGTCGGTAAAGTGGCTGTCCAGCGTCGGTTTTTTAAAGATGTTCTTTCAATTTAAAAAAAGTTACAGGAATTTCGCAAAACAAAGACCAGATTTATATTTCTTCTAAAATTTCGGGTTAAATGGGTCACTTTGGTAAGTTTCTAAGGCTAAAAAGAAAAGTGATTGGCTTGGTCACCTAATCGTCGGTAAAGTGGCTGTCCAGCGTCAAAGCGTCAGTTTTTTTAAGATGATCTTTCAATTTAAAAAAAAGTTACAGGAATTTCGCAAAACGGAGACCAGATTTAGATTTCTGCTAAAATTTCGGGTTAAATGGGTCACTTTGGTAAGTTTCTAGGGTGGAAAAAAAGTTATAAGCTTGGTCACCGAATCGTCGATATGTTGGCTGTCCAGCGTCAAAGCGTCGATTTTTTTAAAGATGATCTTTCAATTTAAAAAATAAGTTACGGAATTTCGCAAAACGGAGACCAGATTTAGATTTCTGCTAAAATTTCGGGTTAAATGGGTCACTTTGGTACGTTTCTAAGGCTAAAAAAAAAAGTGATAGGCTTGGTCACCTAATCGTCGGTAAAGTAGCTGTCCAGCGTCGGTTTTTTTAAAGATGATCTTTCAATTTAAAAACAAAGTTTCAGGAATTTCGCAAAACGGAGACCAGATTTAGATTTCTGCTAAAATTTCGGGTTAAAGGTTCACTTTGGTAAGTTTCTAGGGTGGAAAAATAAAGTTATAAGCTTGGTCACGGAATCGTCGATAAGTTGTCTGTCCAGCGTCAAAGCGTCGGTTTTTTTAAGATGATCTTTCAATTTAAAAAAAGTTACAGGAATTTCGCCAAACGGAGACAAGATTTAGATTTCTGCTAAAATTTTGTGTTAAATGGGTCACTTTGGTAAGTTTCTAAGGCTAAAAAAGTGATTGGCTTGGTCACCTAATCGTCGGTAAAGTGGCTGTCCAGCGTCGGTTTTTTTAAAGATGATCTTTCAATTTAAAAAAACAGTTACTGGAATTTCGCAAAACGGAGACCAGATTTAGATTTATGCTAAAATTTCGGGTTAAATGGGTCACTTTGGTAAGTTTCTAGGGTGGAAAAAAATTATAAGCTAGTCACCGAATCGTCGATAAGTTGGCTGTCCAGCGTCAAAGCGTCAATTTTTTAAAGATGATCTTTCAATTTAAAAAAAAAAAAAAAGTTATGGGAATTTCGCAAAACGGAGACCAGATTTAGATTTCTGCTAAAATTTCGGGTTAAATGGGTCACTTTGGTAAGTTTCTAGGGTGGAAAAAAGTTATAAGCTTGGTAACCGAATCGTCGATAAGTTGGCTGTCTAGCGTCAAAGCGTCGGTTTTTTTAAATATGATCTTTCAATTTAAAAAAAGTTACGGAATTTCGCAAAACGGAGACCAGATTTAGATTTCTGCTAAAATTTCGGGTTAAATGGGTCACTTTGGTAAATTTCTAAGGCTAAAAAAGGGATTTACTTGGTCACCTAATCGTCGGTAAAGTGGCTGTCCAGCGTCGGTTTTTTTAAAGATGTTCTTTCAATTTAAAAAAAGTTACAGGAATTTCGCAAAACAAAGACCAGATTTATATTTCTTCTAAAATTTCGGGTTAAATGGGTCACTTTGGTAAGTTTCTAAGGCTAAAAAGAAAAGTGATTGGCTTGGTCACCTAATCGTCGGTAAAGTGGCTGTCCAGCGTCAAAGCGTCAGTTTTTTTTTAAGATGATCTTTCAATTTAAAAAAAAAAAGTTACTCGAATTTCGCAAAACGAAGACCAGATTTAGATTTCTGCTAAAATTTCGGGTTAAATGGGTCACTTTGGTAAGTTTCTAGGGTGGAAAAAAAAAAAGTTATAAGCTTGGTCACCGAATCGTCGATAAGTTGGCTGTCCAGCGTCAAAGCGTCGGTTTTTTTAAAGATGATCTTTCAATTAAAAAAAAAAAAAGTTACGGGAATTTCGCAAAACGGAGACCAGATTTAGATTTCTGCTAAAATTTCGGGTTAAATGGGTCACTTTGGTAAGTTTCTAAGGCTAAAAAAAAGTGATTGGCTTGGTCACCTAATCGTCGGTAAAGTGGCTGGCTGTTTTTTTAAAGATGATCTTTCAATTTAAAAAAGCGCAAAACGAAGACCAGATTTAGATTTCTGCTAAAATTTCGGGTTAAATGTTTGGTAAGTTTCTAAGGCTAAAAAAAAAAGTTTAAAGTGGCTGTCCAAAGATGATCTTTCAATTTAAAAAAAAGTTACTGGAATTTCGCAAAACGGAGACCAGATTTAGATTCCTGCTAAAATTTCGGGTTAAATGGGTCACTTTGGTAAGTTTCTAAGGCTAAAAAAAAGTTATAAGCTTGGTCACCGAATCGTCGATAAAGTTGGCTGTCCAGCGTCAAAGCGTCGGTTTTTTTAAATATGATCTTTCAATTTAAAAAAAGTTACGGTAATTTCGCAAAACGGAGACCAGATTTAGATTTCTGCTAAAATTTCGGGATAAATGGGTCACTTTGGTAAGTTTCTAAGGCTAAAAAAAGTGATAGGCTTGGTCACCTAATCGTCGGTAAAGTGGCTGTCCAGCGTCGGTTTTTTAAAGATGATCTTTCAATTTAAAAACAAAGTTACAGGAATTTCGCAAAACGAAGACCAGATTTAGATTTCTGCTAAAATTTTGGGTTAAATGGGTCACTTTGGTAAGTTTCTAGGGTGGAAAAAAAAAAAGGTATAAGCTTTTCACCGAATCGTCGATAAGTTGGCTGTCCAGCGTCAAAGCGTCGGTTTTTTAAGATGATCTTTCAATTTAAAAAAAAAAGTTACAGGAATTTCGCCAAACGGAGACCAGATTTAGATTTCTGCTAAAATTTCGGGTTAAATGGGTCACTTTGGTAAGTTTCTAAGGCTAAAAAAACAGTGATAGGCTTGGTCACCTAATCGTCGGTAAAGTGGCTGTCCAGCGTCAAAGCGTCAGTTTTTTTAAGATGATCTTTCAATTTAAAAAAAATAGTTACAGGAATTTCGCAAAACGGAGACCAGATTTAGATTTCTGCTAAAATTTCGGGTTAAATGGGTCACTTCGGTAAGTTTCTAGGGTGGAAAAAAATAAGCTAGTCACCGAATCGTCGATAAGTTGGCTGTCCAGCGTCAAAGCGTCGGTTTTTTTAAAGATGATCTTTCAATTTAAAAAAAAAAAGTTATGGGAATTTCGCAAAACGGAGACCAGATTTAGATTTCTGCTAAAATTTCGGGTTAAATGGGTCACTTTGGTAAGTTTCTAGGGTGGAAAAAAAAAGTTATAAGCTTGGTCACCGAATCGTCGATAAGTTGGCTGTCCAGCGTCAAAGCGTCGGTTTTTTTAAATATGATCTTTCAATTTAAAAAAAAAGTTACGGGAATTTCGCAAAACGGAGACCAGATTTAGATTTCTGCTAAAATTTCGGGTTAAATGGGTCACTTTGGTAAATTTCTAAGGCTAAAAAAGTGATTTACTTGGTCACCTAATCGTCGGTAAAGTGGCTGTCCAGCGTCGGTTTTTTTAAATATGTTCTTTCAATTTAAAAAAAAAGTTACTGGAATTTCGCAAAACATAGACCAGATTTAGATTTCTTCTAAAATTTCGGGTTAAATGGGTCACTTTGGTAAGTTTCTAAGGCTAAAAAGAAAAGTGATTGGCTTGGTCACCTAATCGTCGGTAAAGTGGCTGTCCAGCGTCAAAGCGTCAGTTTTTTTTAAGATGATCTTTCAATTTAAAAAAAAAGTTACAGGAATTTCGCAAAACGGAGACCAGATTTAGATTTCTGCTAAAATTTCGGGTTAAATGGGTCACTTTGGTAAGTTTCTAGGGTGGAAAAAAAAAGTTATAAGCTTGGTCACCGAATCGTCGATATGTTGGCTGTCCAGCGTCAAAGCGTCGATTTTTAAAGATGATCTTTCAATTTAAAAAAAAAGTTACGGGAATTTCGCAAAACGGAGACCAGATTTAGATTTCTGCTAAAATTTCGGGTTAAATGGGTCACTTTGGTACGTTTCTAAGGCTAAAAAAAAAAATGATAGGCTTGGTCACCTAATCGTCGGTAAAGTAGCTGTCCAGCGTCGGTTTTTTTAAAGATGATCTTTCAATTTAAAAACAAAGTTTCAGGAATTTCGCAAAACGGAGACCAGATTTAGATTTCTGCTAAAATTTCGGGTTAAAAGGTTCACTTTGGTAAGTTTCTAGGGTGGAAAAATAAAGTTATAAGCTTGGTCACGGAATCGTCGATAAGTTGTCTGTCCAGCGTCAAAGCGTCGGTTTTTTAAGATGATCTTTCAATTTAAAAAAGTTACAGGAATTTCGCCAAACGGAGACAAGATTTAGATTTCTGCTAAAATTTTGTGTTAAATGGGTCACTTTGGTAAGTTTCTAAGGCTAAAAAAAAAAAACAGTGATTGGCTTGGTCACCTAATCGTCGGTAAAGTGGCTGTCCAGCGTCGGTTTTTTTAAAGATGATCTTTCAATTTAAAAAAACAGTTACTGGAATTTCGCAAAACGGAGACCAGATTTAGATTTATGCTAAAATTTCGGGTTAAATGGGTCACTTTGGTAAGTTTCTAGGGTGGAAAAAAAGTTATAAGCTAGTCACCGAATCGTCGATAAGTTGGCTGTCCAGCGTCAAAGCGTCAATTTTTTTAAAGATGATCTTTCAATTTAAAAAAAAATTTATGGGAATTTCGCAAAACGGAGACCAGATTTAGATTTCTGCTAAAATTTCGGGTTAAATGGGTCACTTTGGTAAGTTTCTAGGGTGGAAAAAAAAAAAAGTTATAAGCTTGGTAACCGAATCGTCGATAAGTTGGCTGTCTAGCGTCAAAGCGTCGGTTTTTAAATATGATCTTTCAATTTAAAAAAAAGTTACGGGAATTTCGCAAAACGGAGACCAGATTTAGATTTCTGCTAAAATTTCGGGTTAAATGGGTCACTTTGGTAAATTTCTAAGGCTAAAAAAAAAAGGATTTACTTGGTCACCTAATCGTCGGTAAAGTGGCTGTCCAGCGTCGGTTTTTTTAAAGATGTTCTTTCAATTTAAAAAAAAGTTACAGGAATTTCGCAAAACAAAGACCAGATTTATATTTCTTCTAAAATTTCGGGTTAAATGGGTCACTTTGGTAAGTTTCTAAGGCTAAAAAAAAAGTGATTGGCTTGGTCACCTAATCGTCGGTAAAGTGGCTGTCCAGCGTCAAAGCGTCAGTTTTTTTAAAGATGATCTTTCAATTTAAAAAAAGTTACTCGAATTTCGCAAAACGAAGACCAGATTTAGATTTCTGCTAAAATTTCGGGTTAAATGGGTCACTTTGGTAAGTTTCTAAGGCTAAAAAAAAAAAAGTGATAGGCTTGGTCACCGAATCGTCGATAAAGTTGGCTGTCCAGCGTCAAAGCGTCGGTTTTTTTAAAGATGATCTTTCAATTAAAAAAAAAAAAGTTACAGGAATTTCGCAAAACGGAGACCAGATTTAGATTTCTGCTAAAATTTCGGGTTAAATGGGTCACTTTGGTAAGTTTCTAAGGCTAAAAAAAAAAGTGATTGGCTTGGTCACCTAATCGTCGGTAAAGTGGCTGTCCAGCGTCAAAGGTTTTTTTTAAAGATGATCTTTCAATTTAAAAAAACAGTTACAGGAATTTCGCAAAACGGAGACCAGATTTAGATTTCTGCTAAAATTTCGGGTTAAATGGGTCACTTTGGTAAGTTTCTAAGGCTGGAAAAAAATAATTGGCTTGGTCACCGAATCGTCGATAAAGTGGCTGTCCAGCGTCAAAGCGTCAGTTTTTTTTTTTAAGATGATCTTTCAATTTAAAAAAAAGTTACAGGAATTTCGCAAAACGGAGACCAGATTTAGATTTATGCTAAAATTTCGGGTTAAATGGGCCGTCACTTTGGTAAGTTTCTAGGGTGGAAAAAAAAGTTATAAGCTTGGTCACCGAATCGTCGATAAGTTGGCTGTCCAGCGTCAAAGCGTCGGTTTTTTTTTTAAAGATGATCTTTCAATTTAAAAAAAAAGTTACGGGAATTTCGCAAAACGGAGACCAGATTTAGATTTCTGCTAAAATTTCGGGTTAAATGGGTCACTTTGGTAAGTTTCTAGGGTGGAAAAAAAGTTATAAGCTTGGTCACCGAATCGTCGATAAGTTGGCTGTCCAGCGTCAAAGCGTCGGTTTTTTTTAAATATGATCTTTCAATTTAAAAAAAAGTTACGGAATTTCGCAAAACGGAGACCAGATTTAGATTTCTGCTAAAATTTTGGGTTAAATGGGTCACTTTGGTAAGTTTCTAAGGCTAAAAAAGTGATAGGCTTGGTCACCTAATCGTCGGTAAAGTGGCTGTCCAGCGTCAAAGGTTTTTTTTAAAGATGATCTTTCAATTTAAAAAAAAGTTACAGGAATTTCGCAAAACGAAGACCAGATTTAGATTTCTGCTAAAATTTTGGGTTAAATGGGTCACTTTGGTAAGTTTCTAAGGCTAAAAAAAAAGTATAAGGCTTGGTCACCGAATCGTCGGTAAAGTGGCTGTCCAGCGTCAAAGCGTCAGTTTTTTTTTTTAAGATGATCTTTCAATTTAAAAAAAAAGTTACAGGAATTTCGCAAAACGGAGACCAGATTTAGATTTCTGCTAAAATTTCGGGTTAAATGGGTCACTTTGGTAAGTTTCTAAGGCTAAAAAAACAGTGATAGGCTTGGTCACCGAATCGTCGGTAAAGTGGCTGTCCAGCGTCAAAGCGTCAGTTTTTTTAAAGATGATCTTTCAATTTAAAAAAAATAGTTACAGGAATTTCGCAAAACGGAGACCAGATTTAGATTTCTGCTAAAATTTCGGGTTAAATGGGTCACTTTGGTAAGTTTCTAGGGTGGAAAAAAAAAACCGAAGTTATAAGCTTGGTCACCGAATCGTCGATAAGTTGGCTGTCCAGCGTCAAAGCGTCGGTTTTTAAAGATGATCTTTCAATTTAAAAACAAAAAACGTTACAGGAATTTCGCAAAACGGAGACCAGATTTAGATTTCTGCTAAAATTTCGCGGTTAAAAGGGTCACTTTGGTAAGTTTCTAGGGTGGAAAAAAAAAAGTTATAAGCTTGGTCACCGAATCGTCGATAAGTTGGCTGTCCAGCGTCAAAGCGTCGGTTTTTTTTTAAAGATGATCTTTCAATTTAAAAAAAAAAAACGGGAATTTCGCAAAACGGAGACCAGATTTAGATTTCTGCTAAAATTTCGGGTTAAATGGGTCACTTTGGTAAGTTTCTAAGGCTAAAAAAAAAACAGTGATAGGCTTGGTCACCTAATCGTCGGTAAAGTGGCTGTCCAGCGTCAAAGCGTCAGTTTTTTTTAAGATGATCTTTCAATTTAAAAAAGTTACTGGAATTTCGCAAAACCCAGACCAGATTTAGATTTCTGCTAAAATTTCGGGTTAAATGGGTCACTTTGGTAAGTTTCTAAGGCTAAAAAAAAAGTGATTGGCTTGGTCACCTAATCGTCCGTAAAGTGGCTGTCCAGCGTCGGTTTTTTAAAGATTATCTTTCAATTTAAAAAAAGTTACAGGAATTTCGCAAAACGGAGACCAGATTTAGATTTCTGCTAAAATTTCGGGTTAAATGGGTCACTTTGGTAAGTTTCTAAGGCTAAAACAAAAGTGATTGGCTTGGTCACCTAATCGTCGGTAAAGTGGCTGTCCAGCGTCAAAGCGTCAGTTTTTTTTAAGATGATCTTTCAATTTAAAAAAGTTACAGGAATTTCAAAACGGAGACCAGATTTAGATTTCTGCTAAAATTTCGGGTTAAATGGGTCACTTTGGTAAGTTTCTAGTGTGGAAAAAAAAAGTTATTAGCTTGGTCAACGAATCGTCGATAAGTTGGCTGTCCAGCGTCAAAGCGTCGGTTTTTTTAAAGATTATCTTTCAATTTAAAAAAAAATTACAGGAATTTCGCAAAACGGAGACCAGATTTAGATTTCTGCTAAAAATTCGGATTAAATGGGTCACTTTGGTTAGTTTCTAAGGCTAAAAAAAAGTGATAGGCTTGGTCACCTAATCGTCGGTAAAGTGGTTGTCCAGCGTCGGTTTTTTTAAAGATGATCTTTCAATTTAAAAACAAAGTTACAGGAATTTCGCAAAACGGAGACCAGATTTAGATTTCTGCTAAAATTTCGGGTTAAATGGGTCACTTTGGTAAGTTTCTAAGGCTAAAAACAGTGATAGGCTTGGTCACCTAATCGTCGGTAAAGTGGCTGTCCAGCGTCAAAGCCTCAGTTTTTTTTTTAAGATGATATTTCAATTTAAAAAAGTTACTGGAATTTCGCAAAACGGAGACCAGATTTAGATTTCTGCTAAAAGTTCGGGTTAAATATGTCACTTTGGTAAGTTTCTAGGGTGGAAAAAAAAAGTTATAAGCTTGGTCACCGAATCGTCGATAAGTTGGCTGACCAGCGTCAAAGCGTCGGTTTTTAAGATGATCTTTCAATTTAAAAAAAAAGTTACAGGAATTTCGCCAAACGGAGACAAGATTTAGATTTCTGCTAAAATTTTGTGTTAAATGGGTCACTTTGGTAAGTTTCTAAGGCTAAAAAAAAGTGATTGGCTTGGTCACCTAATCGTCGGTAAAGTGGCTGTCCAGCGTCGGTTTTTTTAAAGATGTTCTTTCAATTTAAAAAAAAAAAGTTACAGGAATTTCGCAAAACAAAGACCAGATTTATATTTCTTCTAAAATTTCGGGTTAAATGGGTCACTTTGGTAAGTTTCTAAGGCTAAAAAGAAAAGTGATTGGCTTGGTCACCTAATCGTCGGTAAAGTGGCTGTCCAGCGTCAAAGCGTCGATTTTTTTAAAGATGATCTTTCAATTTAAAAAATAAGTTACGGAATTTCGCAAAACGGAGACCAGATTTAGATTTCTGCTAAAATTTCGGGTTAAATGGGTCACTTTGGTACGTTTCTAAGGCTAAAAAAAGTGATAGGCTTGGTCACCTAATCGTCGGTAAAGTGGCTGTCCAGCGTCGGTTTTTTTTTAAAGATGATCTTTCAATTTAAAAACAAAGTTTCAGGAATTTCGCAAAACGGAGACCAGATTTAGATTTCTGCTAAAATTTCGGGTTAAAAGGTTCACTTTGGTAAGTTTCTAGGGTGGAAAAAAAAAAAGTTATAAGCTTGGTCACGGAATCGTCGATAAGTTGTCTGTCCAGCGTCAAAGCGTCGGTTTTTAAGATGATCTTTCAATTTAAAAAAAAAAAAAGTTACAGGAATTTCGCCAAACGGAGACAAGATTTAGATT
This sequence comes from Trichonephila clavipes, assembly GCA_019973935.1. Lineage (NCBI taxonomy): Eukaryota > Metazoa > Arthropoda > Arachnida > Araneae > Nephilidae > Trichonephila > Trichonephila clavipes. Next base: position 106,372 of record BMAU01007580.1, on the reverse strand, counting down.
TCTGCTAAAATTTTGTGTTAAATGGGTCACTTTGGTAAGTTTCTAAGGCTAAAAAAGTGATTGGCTTGGTCACCTAATCGTCGGTAAAGTGGCTGTCCAGCGTCGGTTTTTTAAAGATGATCTTTCAATTTAAAAAAGTTACTGGAATTTCGCAAAACGGAGACCAGATTTAGATTTATGCTAAAATTTCGGGTTAAATGGGTCACTTTGGTAAGTTTCTAGGGTGGAAAAAAAAAAAAAAGTTATAAGCTAGTCACCGAATCGTCGATAAGTTGGCTGTCCAGCGTCAAAGCGTCAATTTTTTTTTTTTTAAAGATGATCTTTCAATTTAAAAAAAAAAGTTATGGGAATTTCGCAAAAACTGAGACCAGATTTAGATTTCTGCTAAAATTTCGGGTTAAATGGGTCACTTTGGTAAGTTTCTAGGGTGGAAAAAAAAAGTTATAAGCTTGGTAACCGAATCGTCGATAAGTTGGCTGTCTAGCGTCAAAGCGTCGGTTTTTTTAAATATGATCTTTCAATTTAAAAAAAAGTTACGGGAATTTCGCAAAACGGAGACCAGATTTACATTTCTGCTAAAATTTCGGGTAAAATGGGTCACTTTGGTAAATTTCTAAGGCTAAAAAATTTTACTTGGTCACCTAATCGTCGGTAAAGTGGCTGTCCAGCGTCGGTTTTTTTAAAGATGTTCTTTCAATTTAAAAAAAAAAAGTTACAGGAATTTCGCAAAACAAAGACCAGATTTATATTTCTTCTAAAATTTCGGGTTAAATGGGTCACTTTGGTAAGTTTCTAAGGCTAAAAAAAAAAAAACAGTGATAGGCTTGGTCACCTAATCGTCGGTAAAGTGGCTGTCAAGCGTGAAAGCCTCAGTTTTTTTTTAAGATGATATTTCAATTTAAAAAAAAAAAAGCTTACTGGAATTTCGCAAAACGGAGACCAGATTTAGATTTCTGCTAAAAGTTCGGGTTAAATGGGTCACTTTGGTAAGTTTCTAGGGTGGAAAAAAAAAAAAGTTATAAGCTTGGTCACCGAATCGTCGATAAGTTGGCTGTCCAGCGTCAAAGCGTCGGTTTTTTAAAGATGATCTTTCAATTTAAAAAAAAAAGTTACGGGAATTTCGCAAAACGGAGACCAGATTTAGATTTCTGCTAAAATTTCGGGTTAAATGGGTCACTTTGGTAAGTTTCTAAGGCTAAAAAAAACAGTGATAGGCTTGGTCACCTAATCGTCGGTAAAGTGGCTGTCCAGCGTCGGTTTTTTTAAAGATGTTCTTTCAATTTAAAAAAAAAGTTACAGGAATTTCGCAAAACAAAGACCAGATTTATATTTCTTCTAAAATTTCGGGTTAAATGGGTCACTTTGGTAAGTTTCTAAGGCTAAAAAAAAAGTGATTGGCTTGGTCACCTAATCGTCGGTAAAGTGGCTGTCCAGCGTCAAAGCGTCAGTTTTTTTAAGATGATCTTTCAATTTAAAAAAAAAAGTTACAGGAATTTCGCAAAACGGAGACCAGATTTAGATTTCTGCTAAAATTTCGGGTTAAATGGGTCACTTTGGTAAGTTTCTAGGGTGGAAAAAAAAAAAGTTATAAGCTAGTCACCGAATCGTCGATAAGTTGGCTGTCCAGCGTCAAAGCGTCAATTTTTTTAAAGATGATCTTTCAATTTAAAAAAAAAAGTTATGGGAATTTCATTTCGCAAACTGAGACCAGATTTAGATTTCTGCTAAAATTTCGGGTTAAATGGGTCACTTTGGTAAGTTTCTAGGGTGGAAAAAAAAAAAAGTTATAAGCTTGGTAACCGAATCGTTGATAAGTTGGCTGTCTAGCGTCAAAGCGTCGGTTTTTTTAAATATGATCTTTCAATTTAAAAAAAGTTACGGGAATTTCGCAAAACGGAGACCAGATTTACATTTCTGCTAAAATTTCGGGTTAAATGGGTCACTTTGGTAAATTTCTAAGGCTAAAAAAAAGGGATTTACTTGGTCACCTAATCGTCGGTAAAGTGGCTGTCCAGCGTCGGTTTTTTTTTAAAGATGTTCTTTCAATTTAAAAAAAAGTTACAGGAATTTCGCAAAACAAAGACCAGATTTATATTTCTTCTAAAATTTCGGGTTAAATGGGTCACTTTGGTAAGTTTCTAAGGCTAAAAAAAACAGTGATAGGCTTGGTCACCTAATCGTCGGTAAAGTGGCTGTCAAGCGTGAAAGCCTCAGTTTTTTTTAAGATGATATTTCAATTTAAAAAAAGTTACTGGAATTTCGCAAAACGGAGACCAGATTTAGATTTCTGCTAAAAGTTCGGGTTAAATGGGTCACTTTGGTAAGTTTCTAGGGTGGAAAAAAAAGTTATAAGCTTGGTCACCGAATCGTCGATAAGTTGGCTGTCCAGCGTCAAAGCGTCGGTTTTTTTAAAGATGATCTTTCAATTTAAAAAAATGTTACGGGAATTTCGCAAAACGGAGACCAGATTTAGATTTCTGCTAAAATTTCGGGTTAAATGGGTCACTTTGGTAAGTTTCTAGGGCTAAAAAAAACAGTGATAGGCTTGGTCACCTAATCGTCGGTAAAGTGGCTGTCCAGCGTCAAAGCCTCAGTTTTTTTTAAGATGATATTTCAATTTAAAAAAAAGTTACTGGAATTTCGCAAAACGGAGACCAGATTTAGATTTCTGCTAAAAGTTCGGGTTAAATGGGTCACTTTGGTAAGTTTCTAGGGTGGAAAAAAAAAAGTTATAAGCTTGGTCACCGAATCGTCGATAAGTTGGCTGTCCAGCGTCAATGCGTCAGTTTTTTTAAGATGATCTTTCAATTTAAAAAAAAGTTACAGGATTTTCGCAAAACGGAGACCAGATTTAGATTTCTGCTAAAATTTCGGGTTAAAGGGGTCACTTTGGTAAGTTTCTAAGGCTAAAAAAAAGTGATAGGCTTGGTCACCTAATCGTCGATAAGTTGGCTGTCCAGCGTCAAAGCGTCGGTTTTTTTAAAGATGATCTTTCAATTTAAAAAAGTTACAGGAATTTCGCAAAACGGAGACCAGATTTAGATTTCTGCTAAAATTTCGGGTTAAATGGGTCACTTTGGTAAGTTTCTAAGGCTAAAAAAAGTGATAGGCTTGGTCACCTAATCGTCGGTAAAGTGGCTGTCCAGCGTCGGTTTTTTTAAAGATGATCTTTCAATTTATAAACAATGTTACAGGAATTTCGCAAAACGGAGACCACATTTAGATTTCTGCTAAAATTTCGGGTTAAAAGAGTCACTTTGGTAAGTTTCTAGGGTGGAAAGAAAAGTTATAAGCTTGGTCACCGAATCGTCGATAAGTTGGCTGTCCAACGTCAAAGTGTCGGTTTTTTAAAGATGATCTTTCAATTTAAAAAAAAAAAAGTTACGAGAATTTCGCAAAACGGAGACCAGATTTAGATTTCTGCTAAAATTTCGGGTTAAAAGGGTCACTTTGGTAAGTTTCTAGGGTGGAAAATAAAGTTATAAGCTTGGTCACCTAATTGTCGGTAAAGTGGCTGTCCAGCGTCGGTTTTTTTAAAGATGATCTTTCAATTTAAAAAAAAAAAGTTACAGGAATTTCGCAAAACAAAGACCAGATTTAGATTTCTTCTAAAATTTCGGGTTAAATGGGTCACTTTTGTAAGTTTCTAAGGCTAAAAAAGTGATTGGCTTGGTCACCTAATCGTCGGTAAAGTGGCTGTCCAGCGTCGGTTTTTTTAAAGATGATCTTTCAATTTAAAAACAGTTACTGGAATTTCGCAAAACGGAGACCAGATTTAGATTTATGCTAAAATTTCGGGTTAAATGGGTCACTTTGGTAAGTTTCTAGGGTGGAAAAAAAAAAGTTATAAGCTAGTCACCGAATCGTCGATAAGTTGGCTGTCCAGCGTCAAAGCGTCGGTTTTTTTAAAGATGATCTTTCAATTTAAAAAAAAAAAGTTATGGGAATTTCGCAAAACGGAGACCAGATTTAGATTTCTGCTAAAATTTCGGGTTAAATGGGTCACTTTGGTAAGTTTCTAGGGTGGAAAAAAAAGTTATAAGCTTGGTAACCGAATCGTCGATAAGTTGGCTGTCCAGCGTCAAAGCGTCGGTTTTTTTAAATATGATCTTTCAATTTAAAAAAAGTTACGGGAATTTCGCAAAACGGAGACCAGATTTAGATTTCTGCTAAAATTTCGGGTTAAATGGGTCACTTTGGTAAATTTCTAAGGCTAAAAAAAAGTGATTTACTTGGTCACCTAATCGTCGGTAAAGTGGCTGTCCAGCGTCGGTTTTTTTAAAGATGTTCTTTCAATTTAAAAAAAAGTTACAGGAATTTCGCAAAACAAAGACCAGATTTATATTTCTTCTAAAATTTCGGGTTAAATGGGTCACTTTGGTAAGTTTCTAAGGCTAAAAAGAAAAGTGATTGGCTTGGTCACCTAATCGTCGGTAAAGTGGCTGTCCAGCGTCAAAGCGTCAGTTTTTTTAAGATGATCTTTCAATTTAAAAAAGTTACAGGAATTTCGCAAAACGGAGACCAGATTTAGATTTCTGCTAAAATTTCGGGTTAAATGGGTCACTTTGGTAAGTTTCTAGGGTGGAAAAAAAAAAAGTTATAAGCTTGGTCACCGAATCGTCGATATGTTGGCTGTCCAGCGTCAAAGCGTCGATTTTTTTAAAGATGATCTTTCAATTTAAAAAATAAGTTACGGGAATTTCGCAAAACGGAGACCAGATTTAGATTTCTGCTAAAATTTCGGGTTAAATGGGTCACTTTGGTACGTTTCTAAGGCTAAAAAAAAGTGATAGGCTTGGTCACCTAATCGTCGGTAAAGTAGCTGTCCAGCGTCGGTTTTTTTTAAGATGATCTTTCAATTTAAAAACAAAGTTTCAGGAATTTCGCAAAACGGAGACCAGATTTAGATTTCTGCTAAAATTTCGGGTTAAATGGTTCACTTTGGTAAGTTTCTAGGGTGGAAAAATAAAGTTATAAGCTTGGTCACGGAATCGTCGATAAGTTGTCTGTCCAGCGTCAAAGCGTCGGTTTTTTAAGATGATCTTTCAATTTAAAAAAGTTACAGGAATTTCGCCAAACGGAGACAAGATTTAGATTTCTGCTAAAATTTTGTGTTAAATGGGTCACTTTGGTAAGTTTCTAAGGCTAAAAAAAAAGTGATTGGCTTGGTCACCTAATCGTCGGTAAAGTGGCTGTCCAGCGTCGGTTTTTAAAGATGATCTTTCAATTTAAAAAAACAGTTACTGGAATTTCGCAAAACGGAAACCAGATTTAGATTTATGCTAAAATTTCGGGTTAAATGGGTCACTTTGGTAAGTTTCTAGGGTGGAAAAAAAAAAGTTATAAGCTAGTCACCGAATCGTCGATAAGTTGGCTGTCCAGCGTCAAAGCGTCAATTTTTTTAAAGATGATCTTTCAATTTAAAAAAAAGTTATGGGAATTTCGCAAAACGGAGACCAGATTTAGATTTCTGCTAAAATTTCGGGTTAAATGGGTCACTTTGGTAAGTTTCTAGGGTGGAAAAAAAAAGTTATAAGCTTGGTAACCGAATCGTCGATAAGTTGGCTGTCTAGCGTCAAAGCGTCGGTTTTTTTAATATGATCTTTCAATTTAAAAAAAGTTACGGAATTTCGCAAAACGGAGACCAGATTTAGATTTCTGCTAAAATTTCGGGTTAAATGGGTCACTTTGGTAAATTTCTAAGGCTAAAAAAAAGGGATTTACTTGGTCACCTAATCGTCGGTAAAGTGGCTGTCCAGCGTCGGTTTTTTAAAGATGTTCTTTCAATTTAAAAAAAAAGTTACAGGAATTTCGCAAAACAAAGACCAGATTTATATTTCTTCTAAAATTTCGGGTTAAATGGGTCACTTTGGTAAGTTTCTAAGGCTAAAAAGAAAAGTGATTGGCTTGGTCACCTAATCGTCGGTAAAGTGGCTGTCCAGCGTCAAAGCGTCAGTTTTTTTTAAGATGATCTTTCAATTTAAAAAAAGTTACTCGAATTTCGCAAAACGAAGACCAGATTTAGATTTCTGCTAAAATTTCGGGTTAAATGGGTCACTTTGGTAAGTTTCTAGGGTGGAAAAAAAAAAGTTATAAGCTTGGTCACCGAATCGTCGATAAGTTGGCTGTCCAGCGTCAAAGCGTCGGTTTTTTTAAAGATGATCTTTCAATTAAAAAAAAGTTACGGGAATTTCGCAAAACGGAGACCAGATTTAGATTTCTGCTAAAATTTCGGGTTAAATGGGTCACTTTGGTAAGTTTCTAAGGCTAAAAAAAAAAAAAATGATTGGCTTGGTCACCTAATCGTCGGTAAAGTGGCTGTCCAGCGTCGGTTTTTTTAAAGATGATCTTTCAATTTAAAAAAAAGTTACAGGAATGTCGCAAAACGAAGACCAGATTTAGATTTCTGCTAAAATTTCGGGTTAAATGGGTCACTTTGGTAAGTTTCTAAGGCTAAAAGAAAAGTGATTGGCTTGGTCACCTAATCGTCGGTAAAGTGGCTGTCCAGCGTCAAAGCGTCAGTTTTTTTTTTAAAGATGATCTTTCAATTTAAAAAAAAGTTACAGGAATTTCGCAAAACGGAGACCAGATTTAGATTTATGCTAAAATTTCGGGTTAAATGGGTCACTTTGGTAAGTTTCGAGGGTGGAAAAAAAAAGTTATAAGCTTGGTCACCGAATCGTCGATAAGTTGGCTGTCCAGCGTCAAAGCGTCGGTTTTTAAAGATGATCTTTCAATTTAAAAAAAAAAGTTACGGAATTTCGCAAAACGGAGACCAGATTTAGATTCCTGCTAAAATTTCGGGTTAAATGGGTCACTTTGGTAAGTTTCTAGGGTGGAAAAAAAAGTTATAAGCTTGGTCACCGAATCGTCGATAAGTTGGCTGTCCAGCGTCAAAGCGTCGGTTTTTTAAATATGATCTTTCAATTTAAAAAAAAAAGTTACGGTAATTTCGCAAAACGGAGACCAGATTTAGATTTCTGCTAAAATTTCGGGATAAATGGGTCACTTTGGTAAGTTTCTAAGGCTAAAAAAGTGATAGGCTTGGTCACCTAATCGTCGGTAAAGTGGCTGTCCAGCGTCGGTTTTTTTAAAGATGATCTTTCAATTTAAAAACAAAGTTACAGGAATTTCGCAAAACGAAGACCAGATTTAGATTTCTGCTAAAATTTTGGGTTAAATGGGTCACTTTGGTAAGTTTCTAGGGTGGAAAAAAAAAGGTATAAGCTTTTCACCGAATCGTCGATAAGTTGGCTGTCCAGCGTCAAAGCGTCGGTTTTTTTAAGATGATCTTTCAATTTAAAAAAAAAGTTACAGGAATTTCGCCAAACGGAGACCAGATTTAGATTTCTGCTAAAATTTCGGGTTAAATGGGTCACTTTGGTAAGTTTCTAAGGCTAAAAAAAAAAAACAGTGATAGGCTTGGTCACCTAATCGTCGGTAAAGTGGCTGTCCAGCGTCAAAGCGTCAGTTTTTTTAAGATGATCTTTCAATTTAAAAAAATAGTTACAGGAATTTCGCAAAACGGAGACCAGATTTAGATTTCTGCTAAAATTTCGGGTTAAATGGGTCACTTCGGTAAGTTTCTAGGGTGGAAAAAAAAAGGTATAAGCTTGGTCACCGAATCGTCGATAAGTTGGCTGTCCAGCGTCAAAGCGTCGGTTTTTTTAAAGATTATCTTTCAATTTAAAAACAAAGTTACAGGAATTTCGCAAAACGGAGACCAGATTTAGATTTCTGCTAAAATTTTGGGTTAAATGAGTAACTTTGGTAAGTTTCTAAGGCTAAAAAAAACAGTGATAGGCTTGGTCACCTAATCGTCGGTAAAGTGACTGTCCAGCGTCAAAGCCTCAGTTTTTTTTAAGATGATATTTCAATTTAAAAAATTTACTGGAATTTCACAAAACGGAGACCAGATTTAGATTTATGTTAAAATTTCGGGTTAAATGGGTCACTTTGGTAAGTTTCTAGGGTGGAAAAAAAAAAGTTATAAGCTAGTCACCGAATCGTCGATAAGTTGGCTGTCCAGCGTCAAAGCGTCGGTTTTTTAAAGATGATCTTTCAATTTAAAAAAAAAAGTTATGGGAATTTCGCAAAACGGAGACCAGATTTAGATTTCTGCTAAAATTTCGGGTTAAATGGGTCACTTTGGTAAGTTTCTAGGGTGGAAAAAAAAGTTATAAGCTTGGTAACCGAATCGTCGATAAGTTGGCTGTCCAGCGTCAAAGCGTCGGTTTTTTTAAATATGATCTTTCAATTTAAAAAAAGTTACGGGAATTTCGCAAAACGGAGACCAGATTTAGATTTCTGCTAAAATTTCGGGTTAAATGGGTCACTTTGGTAAATTTCTAAGGCTAAAAAAAAGTGATTTACTTGGTCACCTAATCGTCGGTAAAGTGGCTGTCCAGCGTCGGTTTTTTTAAAGATGTTCTTTCAATTTAAAAAAAAAAAAGTTACAGGAATTTCGCAAAACAAAGACCAGATTTATATTTCTTCTAAAATTTCGGGTTAAATGGGTCACTTTGGTAAGTTTCTAAGGCTAAAAAGAAAAGTGATTGGCTTGGTCACCTAATCGTCGGTAAAGTGGCTGTCCAGCGTCAAAGCGTCAGTTTTTTTTAGATGATCTTTCAATTTAAAAAAAAAAGTTACAGGAATTTCGCAAAACGGAGACCAGATTTAGATTTCTGTTAAAATTTCGGGTTAAATGGGTCACTTTGGTAAGTTTCTAGGGTGGAAAAAAAAGTTATAAGCTTGGTCACCGAATCGTCGATATGTTGGCTGTCCAGCGTCAAAGCGTCGATTTTTTTAAAGATGATCTTTCAATTTAAAAAATAAGTTACGGGAATTTCGCAAAACGGAGACCAGATTTAGATTTCTGCTAAAATTTCGGGTTAAATGGGTCACTTTGGTACGTTTCTAAGGCTAAAAAAAAAAGTGATAGGCTTGGTCACCTAATCGTCGGTAAAGTAGCTGTCCAGCGTCGGTTTTTTTAAAGATGATCTTTCAATTTAAAAACAAAGTTTCAGGAATTTCGCAAAACGGAGACCAGATTTAGATTTCTGCTAAAATTTCGGGTTAAAAGGTTCACTTTGGTAAGTTTCTAGGGTGGAAAAATAAAGTTATAAGCTTGGTCACGGAATCGTCGATAAGTTGTCTGTCCAGCGTCAAAGCGTCGGTTTTTTTAAGATGATCTTTCAATTTAAAAAAAAAGTTACAGGAATTTCGCCAAACGGAGACAAGATTTAGATTTCTGCTAAAATTTTGTGTTAAATGGGTCACTTTGGTAAGTTTCTAAGGCTAAAAAAAAAAGTGATTGGCTTGGTCACCTAATCGTCGGTAAAGTGGCTGTCCAGCGTCGGTTTTTTAAAGATGATCTTTCAATTTAAAAAAACAGTTACTGGAATTTCGCAAAACGGAGACCAGATTTAGATTTCTGCTAAAATTTCGGGTTAAATGGGTCACTTTGGTAAGTTTCTAGGGTGGAAAAAAAAAGTTATAAGCTTGGTCACCGAATCGTCGATAAGTTGGCTGTCTAGCGTCAAAGCGTCGGTTTTTTTAAATATGATCTTTCAATTTAAAAAAAAGTTACGGAATTTCATAAAACGGAGACCAGATTTAGATTTCTGCTAAAATTTCGGGTTAAATGGGTCACTTTGGTAAATTTCTAAGGCTAAAAAAAAAAAAGGATTTACTTGGTCACCTAATCGTCGGTAAAGTGGCTGTCCAGCGTCGGTTTTTTTAAAGATGTTCTTTCAATTTAAAAAAAAAGTTACAGGAATTTCGCAAAACAAAGACCAGATTTATATTTCTTCTAAAATTTCGGGTTAAATGGGTCACTTTGGTAAGTTTCTAAGGCTAAAAAAAAGTGATTGGCTTGGTCACCTAATCGTCGGTAAAGTGGCTGTCCAGCGTCAAAGCGTCAGTTTTTTTAAGATGATCTTTCAATTTAAAAAAAGTTACTCGAATTTCGCAAAACGAAGACCAGATTTAGATTTCTGCTAAAATTTCGGGTTAAATGGGTCACTTTGGTAAGTTTCTAGGGTGGAAAAGAAAAGTTATAAGCTTGGTCACCGAATCGTCGATAAGTTGGCTGTCCAGCGTCAAAGCGTCGGTTTTTAAAGATGATCTTTCAATTAAAAAAAAAAGTTACGGGAATTTCGCAAAACGGAGACCAGATTTAGATTTCTGCTAAAATTTCGGGTTAAATGGGTCACTTTGGTAAGTTTCTAAGGCTAAAAAAAAAGTGATTGGCTTGGTCACCTAATCGTCGGTAAAGTGGCTGTCCAGCGTCGGTTTTTTAAAGAGGTTCTTTCAATTTAAAAAAGTTACAGGAATGTCGCAAAACGAAGACCAGATTTAGATTTCTGCTAAAATTTCGGGTTAAATGGGTCACTTTGGTAAGTTTCTAAGGCTAAAAAGAAAAGTGATTGGCTTGGTCACCTAATCGTCGGTAAAGTGGCTGTCCAGCGTCAAAGCGTCAGTTTTTTTTAAGATGATCTTTCAATTTAAAAAAAAAAGTTACAGGAATTTCGCAAAACGGAGACCAGATTTAGATTTATGCTAAAATTTCGGGTTAAATGGGTCACTTTGGTAAGTTTCGAGGGTGGAAAAAAAAGTTATAAGCTTGGTCACCGAATCGTCGATAAGTTGGCTGTCCAGCGTCAAAGCGTCGGTTTTTTAAAGATGATCTTTCAATTTAAAAAAAGTTACGGAATTTCGCAAAACGGAGACCAGATTTAGATTCCTGCTAAAATTTCGGGTTAAATGGGTCACTTTGGTAAGTTTCTAGGGTGGAAAAAAAGTTATAAGCTTGGTCACCGAATCGTCGATAAGTTGGCTGTCCAGCGTCAAAGCGTCGGTTTTTTTAAATATGATCTTTCAATTTAAAAAAAAAGTTACGGTAATTTCGCAAAACGGAGACCAGATTTAGATTTCTGCTAAAATTTCGGGATAAAAGGGTCACTTTGGTAAGTTTCTAAGGCTAAAAAAGTGATAGGCTTGGTCACCTAATCGTCGGTAAAGTGGCTGTCCAGCGTCGGTTTTTTAAAGATGATCTTTCAATTTAAAAACAAAGTTACAGGAATTTCGCAAAACGAAGACCAGATTTAGATTTCTGCTAAAATTTTGGGTTAAATGGGTCACTTTGGTAAGTTTCTAGGGTGGAAAAAAAAAAAAGGTATAAGCTTTTCACCGAATCGTCGATAAGTTGGCTGTCCAGCGTCAAAGCGTCGGTTTTTTTAAGATGATCTTTCAATTTAAAAAAAAAAGTTACAGGAATTTCGCCAAACGGAGACCAGATTTAGATTTCTGCTAAAATTTCGGGTTAAATGGGTCACTTTGGTAAGTTTCTAAGGCTAAAAAAAACAGTGATAGGCTTGGTCACCTAATCGTCGGTAAAGTGGCTGTCCAGCGTCAAAGCGTCAGTTTTTTTAAGATGATCTTTCAATTTAAAAAAATAGTTACAGGAATTTCGCAAAACGGAGACCAGATTTAGATTTCTGCTAAAATTTCGGGTTAAATGGGTCACTTCGGTAAGTTTCTAGGGTGGAAAAAAAAAAAAAAGGTATAAGCTTGGTCACCGAATCGTCGATAAGTTGGCTGTCCAGCGTCAAAGCGTCGGTTTTTTAAAGATTATCTTTCAATTTAAAAACAAAGTTACAGGAATTTCGCAAAACGGAGACCAGATTTAGATTTCTGCTAAAATTTTGGGTTAAATGAGTAACTTTGGTAAGTTTCTAAGGCTAAAAAAAACAGTGATAGGCTTGGTCACCTAATCGTCGGTAAAGTGACTGTCCAGCGTCAAAGCCTCAGTTTTTTTTTAAGATGATATTTCAATTTAAAAAAATTTACTGGAATTTCACAAAACGGAGACCAGATTTAGATTTCTGCTAAAAGTTCGGGTTAAATGGGTCACTTTGGTAAGTTTCTATAGTGGAAAAAAAAGTTATAAGCTTGGTCACCGAAGCGTCGATAAGTTGGCTGTCCAGCGTCAAAGCGTCGGTTTTTTTAAAGATGAGTTTTCAATTTAAAAAAAGTTACGGGAATTTCGCAAAACGGAGACCAGATTTAGATTTCTGCTAAAATTTCGGGTTAAAAGGGTCACTTTGGTAAGTTTCTAGGGTGGAAAAAAAAAGTTATAAGCTTGGTCACCGAATCGTCGATAAGTTGGCTGTCCAGCGTCAAAGCGTCGGTTTTTTTAAAGATGATCTTTCAATTTAAAAACAAAGTTACAGGAATTTCGCAAAACGGAGACCAGATTTAGATTTCTGCTAAAATTTCGGGTTAAAAGGGTCACTTTGGTAAGTTTCTAGGGTGGAAAAAAAGTTATAAGCTTGGTCACCGAATCGTCGATAAGTTGGCTGTCCAGCGTCAAAGCGTCGGTTTTTTTAAAGATGATCTTTCAATTTAAAAAAAAGTTACGGGAATTTCGCAAAACGGAGACCAGATTTAGATTTCTGCTAAAATTTCGGGTTAAATGGGTCACTTTGGTAAGTTTCTAAGGCTAAAAAAAACAGTGATAGGCTTGGTCACCTAATCGTCGGTAAAGTGGCTGTCCAGCGTCAAAGCGTCAGTTTTTTTAAGATGATCTTTCAATTTAAAAAAAAGTTACTGGAATTTCGCAAAACCCAGACCAGATTTAGATTTCTGCTAAAATTTCGGGTTAAATGGGTCACTTTGGTAAGTTTCTAAGGCTAAAAAAAGTGATTGGCTTGGTCACCTAATCGTCCGTAAAGTGGCTGTCCAGCGTCGGTTTTTTTAAAGATTATCTTTCAATTTAAAAAAGTTACAGGAATTTCGCAAAACGGAGACCAGATTTAGATTTCTGCTAAAATTTCGGGTTAAATGGGTCACTTTGGTAAGTTTCTAAGGCTAAAACAAAAGTGATTGGCTTGGTCACCTAATCGTCGGTAAAGTGGCTGTCCAGCGTCAAAGCGTCAGTTTTTTTTAAGATGATCTTTCAATTTAAAAAAAAAAAAAACAGGAATTTCGCAAAAACGGAGACCAGATTTAGATTTCTGCTAAAATTTCGGGTTAAATGGGTCACTTTGGTAAGTTTCTAGTGTGGAAAAAAAAAGTTATAAGCTTGGTCACCGAATCGTCGATAAGTTGGCTGTCCAGCGTCAAAGCGTCGGTTTTTTTAAAGATTATCTTTGAATTTAAAAAAAAAAATTACAGGAATTTCGCAAAACGGAGACCAGATTTAGATTTCTGCTAAAATTTCGGATTAAATGGGTCACTTTGGTTAGTTTCTAAGGCTAAAAAAAAAAAGTGATAGGCTTGGTTACCTAATCGTCGGTAAAGTGGTTGTCCAGCGTCGGTTTTTTTAAAGATGATCTTTCAATTTAAAAACAAAGTTACAGGAATTTCGCAAAACGGAGACCAGATTTAGATTTCTGCTAAAATTTTGGGTTAAATGGGTCACTTTGGTAAGTTTCTAAGGCTAAAAAAACAGTGATAGGCTTGGTCACCTAATCGTCGGTAAAGTGGCTGTCCAGCGTCAAAGCCTCAGTTTTTTTAAGATGATATATCAATTTAAAAAAAAGTTACTGGAATTTCGCAAAACGGAGACCAGATTTAGATTTCTGCTAAAAGTTCGGGTTAAATATGTCACTTTGGTAAGTTTCTAGGGTGGAAAAAAAAAGTTATAAGCTTGGTCACCGAATCGTCGATAAGTTGGCTGACCAGCGTCAAAGCGTCGGTTTTTTAAAGATGATCTTTCAATTTAAAAAAAAAATTACAGGAATTTCGCAAAACGAAGACCAGATTTAGATTTCTGCTAAAATTTCGGGTTAAATGGGTCACTTTGGTAAGTTTCTAAGGCAAAAAAAACAGTGATAGGCTTGGTCACCTAATCGTCGGTAAAGTGGCTGTCCAGCGTCAAAGCCTCAGTTTTTTTAAAGATGATCTTTCAATTTAAAAAAACAGTTACGGGAATTTCGCAAAACGGAGACCAGATTTAGATTTCTGCTAAAATTTCGGGTTAAATGGGTCACTTTGGTAAGTTTCTAAGGCTAAAAAAAGTGATAGGCTTGGTCACCTAATCGTCGGTAAAGTGGCTGTCCAGCGTCGGTTTTTTAAAGATGATCTTTCAAATTAAAAACAAAGTTACAGGAATTTCGCAAAACGGAGACCAGATTTAGATTTCTGCTAAAATTTCGGGTTAAAGGTCACTTTGGTAAGTTTCTAGGGTGGAAAGAAAAAGTTATAAGCTTGGTCACCGAATCGTCGATAAATTGGCTGTCCAGCGTCAAAGCGTCGGTTTTTTTAAAGATGATCTTTCAATTTAAAAAAAAGTTACGGGAATTTCGCAAAACGGAGACCAGATTTAGATTTCTGCTAAAATTTCGGGTTAAATGGGTCACTTTGGTAAGTTTCTAAGGCTAAAAAAAACAGTGATAGGCTTGGTCACCTAATCGTCGGTAAAGTGCCTGTCCAGCGTCAAAGCGTCAGTTTTTTTAAGATGATCTTTCAATTTAAAAAAGTTACGGGAATTTCGCAAAACGGAGACCAGATTTAGATTTCTGCTAAAATTTCGGGTTAAATGGGTCACTTTGGTAAGTTTCTAAGGCTAAAAAGAAAAGTGATTGGCTTGGTCACCTAATCGTCGGTAAAGTGGCTGTACAGCGTCGGTTTTTTAAAGATGATCTTTCAATTTAAAAAAAAAGTTACAGGAATTTCGCAAAAACGAAGACCAGATTTAGATTTCTGCTAAAATTTTGGGTTAAATGGGTCACTTTGGTAAGTTTCTAAGGCTAAAAAAAAAAAGTGATAGGCTTGGTCACCTAATCGTCGGTAAAGTGGTTGTCCAGCGTCGGTTTTTTAAAGATGATCTTTCAATTTAAAAACAAAGTTACAGGAATTTCGCAAAACGGAGACCAGATTTAGATTTCTGATAAAATTTTGGGTTAAATGGGTCACTTTGGTAAGTTTCTAAGGCTAAAAAAAACAGTGATAGGCTTGGTCACCTAATCGTCGGTAAAGTGGCTGTCCAGCGTCAAAGCCTCAGTTTTTTTAAGATGATATTTCAATTTAAAAAAAAGTTACTGGAATTTCGCAAAACGGAGACCAGATTTAGATTTCTGCTAAAAGTTCGGGTTAAATATGTCACTTTGGTAAGTTTCTAGGGTGGAAAAAAAAGTTATAAGTTTGGTCACCGAATCGTCGATAAGTTGGCTGACCAGCGTCAAAGCGTCGGTTTTTTAAAGATGATCTTTCAATTTAAAAAAAAATTTACAGGAATTTCGCAAAAAGAAGACCAGATTTAGATTTCTGCTAAAATTTCGGGTTAAATGGGTCACTTTGGTAAGTTTCTAAGGCAAAAAAAACAGTGATAGGCTTGGTCACCTAATCGTCGGTAAAGTGGCTGTCCAGCGTCAAAGCCTCAGTTTTTTTAAAGATGATCTTTCAATTTAAAAAAGTTACGGGAATTTCGCAAAACGGAGACCAGATTTAGATTTCTGCTAAAATTTCGGGTTAAATGGGTCACTTTGGTAAGTTTCTAAGGCTAAAAAAGTGATAGGCTTGGTCACCTAATCGTCGGTAAAGTGGCTGTCCAGCGTCGGTTTTTTTAAAGATGATCTTTCAATTTAAAAACAAAGTTACAGGAATTTCGCAAAACGGAGACCAGATTTAGATTTCTGCTAAAATTTCGGGTTAAAAGTCACTTTGGTAAGTTTCTAGGGTGGAAAAAAAAAGTTATAAGCTTGGTCACCGAATCGTCGATAATTTGGCTGTCCAGCGTCAAAGCGTCGGTTTTTTTAAAGATGATCTTTCAATTTAAAAAAAAGTTACGGAATTTCGCAAAACGGAGACCAGATTAAGATTTCTGCTAAAATTTCGGGTTAAATGGGTCACTTTGGTAAGTTTCTAAGGCTAAAAAAAAAAACAGTGATAGGCTTGGTCACCTAATCGTCGGTAAAGTGGCTGTCCAGCGTCAAAGCTTCAGATTTTTTTAAGATGATCTTTCAATTTAAAAAAAAAGTTACTGGAATTTCGCAAAACGGAGACCAGATTTAGATTTCTCCTAAAATTTCGGGTTAAATGGGACACTTTAATAAGTTTCTAGTGTGGAAAAAAAAAGTTATAAGCTTGGTCACCGAATAGTCGATAAGTTGGCTGTCCAGCGTCAAAGCGTCGGTTTTTTTAAAGATGATCTTTTAATTAAAAAAAAGTTACGGGAATTTCGCAAAACGGAGACCAGATTTAGATTTCTGCTAAAATTTCGGGTTAAATGGGTCCTTTTGGTAAGTTTCTAAGGCTAAAAAGAAAAGTGATTGGCTTGGTCACCTAATCGTCGGTAAAGTGGCTGTACAGCGTCGGTTTTTTTAAAGATGATCTTTCAATTTAAAAAAAAAGTTACAGGAATTTCGCAAAACGAAGACCAGATTTAGATTTCTGCTAAAATTTTGGGTTAAATGGGTCACTTTGGTAAGTTTCTAGGGTGGAAAAAAAAAAGGTATAAGCTTTTCACCGAATCGTCGATAAGTTGGCTGTCCAGCGTCAAAGCGTCGGTTTTTTAAGATGATCTTTCAATTTAAAAAAAAGTTACAGGAATTTCGCCAAACGGAGACCAGATTTAGATTTCTGCTAAAATTTCGGGTTAAATGGGTCACTTTGGTAAGTTTCTAAGGCTAAAAAAAAAGTGATAGGCTTGGTCACCTAATCGTCGGTAAAGTGGCTGTCCAGCGTCAAAGCGTCAGTTTTTTTTTAAGATGATCTTTCAATTTAAAAAAAAGTTACAGGAATTTCGCAAAACGGAGACCAGATTTAGATTTCTGCTAAAATTTCGGGTTAAATGGGTCACTTCGGTAAGTTTCTAGGGTGGAAAAAAAAGGTATAAGCTTGGTCACCGAATCGTCGATAAGTTGGCTGTCCAGCGTCAAAGCGTCGGTTTTTTTTAAAGATTATCTTTCAATTTAAAAACAAAGTTACAGGAATTTCGCAAAACGGAGACCAGATTTAGATTTCTGCTAAAATTTTGGGTTAAATGAGTAACTTTGGTAAGTTTCTAAGGCTAAAAAAAACAGTGATAGGCTTGGTCACCTAATCGTCGGTAAAGTGACTGTCCAGCGTCAAAGCCTCAGTTTTTTTTTAAGATGATATTTCAATTTAAAAAATTTACTGGAATTTCACAAAACGGAGACCAGATTTAGATTTCTGCTAAAAGTTCGGGTTAAATGGGTCACTTTGGTAAGTTTCTATGGTGGAAAAAAAAAGTTATAAGCTTGGTCACCGAAGCGTCGATAAGTTGGCGGTCAAGCTTCAAAGCGTAGGTTTTTTTAAAGATGAGTTTTCAATTTTAAAAAAAGTTACGGGAATTTCGCAAAACGGAGACCAGATTTAGATTTCTGCTAAAATTTCGGGTTAAAAGGGTCACTTTGGTAAGTTTCTAGGGTGGAAAAAAAGTTATAAGCTTGGTCACCGAATCGTCGATAAGTTGGCTGTCCAGCGTCAAAGCGTCGGTTTTTTTAAAGATGATCTTTCAATTTAAAAACAAAGTTACAGGAATTTCGCAAAACGGAGACCAGATTTAGATTTCTGCTAAAATTTCGGGTTAAATGGGTCACTTTGGTAAGTTTCTAGGGTGGAAAAAAAAGTTATAAGCTTGGTCACCGAATCGTCGATAAGTTGGCTGTCCAGCGTCAAAGCGTCGGTTTTTTTAAAGATGATCTTTCAATTTAAAAAAAAGTTACGGGAATTTCGCAAAACGGAGACCAGATTTAGATTTCTGCTAAAATTTCGGGTTAAATGGGTCACTTTGGTAAGTTTCTAAGGCTAAAAAAAACAGTGATAGGCTTGGTCACCTAATCGTCGGTAAAGTGGCTGTCCAGCGTCAAAGCGTCAGTTTTTTTAAGATGATCTTTCAATTTAAAAAAAGTTACTGGAATTTCGCAAAACCCAGACCAGATTTAGATTTCTGCTAAAATTTCGGGTTAAATGGGTCACTTTGGTAAGTTTCTAAGGCTAAAAAAGTGATTGGCTTGGTCACCTAATCGTCCGTAAAGTGGCTGTCCAGCGTCGGTTTTTTTAAAGATTATCTTTCAATTTAAAAAAAAGTTACAGGAATTTCGCAAAACGGAGACCAGATTTAGATTTCTGCTAAAATTTCGGGTTAAATGGGTCACTTTGGTAAGTTTCTAAGGCTAAAACAAAAGTGATTGGCTTGGTCACCTAATCGTCGGTAAAGTGGCTGTCCAGCGTCAAAGCGTCAGTTTTTTTTTAAGATGATCTTTCAATTTAAAAAAAAAAGTTACAGGAATTTCGCAAAACGGAGACCAGATTTAGATTTATGCTAAAATTTCGGGTTAAATGGGTCACTTTGGTAAGTTTCTAGGGTGGAAAAAAAAAGTTATAAGCTTGGTCACCGAATCGTCGATAAGTTGGCTGACCAGCGTCAAAGCGTCGGTTTTTTAAAGATGATCTTTCAATTTAAAAAAAAAAATTACAGGAATTTCGCAAAACGAAGACCAGATTTAGATTTCTGCTAAAATTTCGGGTTAAATGGGTCACTTTGGTAAGTTTCTAAGGCAAAAAAAACAGTGATAGGCTTGGTCACCTAATCGTCGGTAAAGTGGCTGTCCAGCGTCAAAGCCTCAGTTTTTTTAAAGATGATCTTTCAATTTAAAAAAACAGTTACGGGAATTTCGCAAAACGGAGACCAGATTTAGATTTCTGCTAAAATTTCGGGTTAAATGGGTCACTTTGGTAAGTTTCTAAGGCTAAAAAGAAAAGTGATTGGCTTGGTCACCTAATCGTCGGTAAAGTGGCTGTCCAGCGTCGGTTTTTTTAAAGATGATCTTTCAATTTAAAAAAAAGTTACAGGAATTTCAAAACGAAGACCAGATTTAGATTTCTGCTAAAATTTTGGGTTAAATGGGTCACTTTGGTAAGTTTCTAAGGCTAAAAAAGTGATAGGCTTGGTCACCTAATCGTCGGTAAAGTGGTTGTCCAGCGTTGGTTTTTTTAAAGATGATCTTTCAATTTAAAAACAAAGTTACAGGAATTTCGCAAAACGGAGACCAGATTTAGATTTCTGATAAAATTTTGGGTTAAATGGGTCACTTTGGTAAGTTTCTAAGGCTAAAAAAAACAGTGATAGGCTTGGTCACCTAATCGTCGGTAAAGTGGCTGTCCAGCGTCAAAGCCTCAGTTTTTTTAAGATGATATTTCAATTTAAAAAAAAGTTACTGGAATTTCGCAAAACGGAGACCAGATTTAGATTTCTGCTAAAAGTTCGGGTTAAATATGTCACTTTGGTAAGTTTCTAGGGTGGAAAAAAAAGTTATAAGTTTGGTCACCGAATCGTCGATAAGTTGGCTGACCAGCGTCAAAGCGTCGGTTTTTAAAGATGATCTTTCAATTTAAAAAAAAATTTACAGGAATTTCGCAAAACGCAGACCAGATTTAGATTTCTGCTAAAATTTCGGGTTAAATGGGTCACATTGGTAAGTTTCTAAGGCTAAAAAAAACAGTGATAGGATTGGTCACCTAATCGTCGGTAAAGTGGCTGTCCAGCGTCAAAGCCTCAGTTTTTTTAAAGATGATCTTTCAATTTAAAAAAAAAGTTACGGGAATTTCGCAAAACGGAGACCAGATTTAGATTTCTGCTAAAATTTCGGGTTAAATGGGTCACTTTGGTAAGTTTCTAAGGCTAAAAAAAAAGTGATAGGCTTGGTCACCTAATCGTCGGTAAAGTGGCTGTCCAGCGTCGGTTTTTTTTAAAGATGATCTTTCAATTTAAAAACAAAGTTACAGGAATTTCGCAAAACGGAGACCAGATTTAGATTTCTGCTAAAATTTCGGGTTAAAAGGTCACTTTGGTAAGTTTCTAGGGTGGAAAAAAAAAAGTTATAAGCTTGGTCACCGAATCGTCGATAATTTGGCTGTCCAGCGTCAAAGCGTCGGTTTTTTTAAAGATGATCTTTCAATTTAAAAAAAAGTTACGGAATTTCGCAAAACGGAGACCAGATTTAGATTTCTGCTAAAATTTCGGGTTAAATGGGTCACTTTGGTAAGTTTCTAAGGCTAAAAAAAAACAGTGATAGGCTTGGTCACCTAATCGTCGGTAAAGTGGCTTTCCAGCGTCAAAGCTTCAGTTTTTTTAAGATGATCTTTCAATTTAAAAAAAAGTTACTGGAATTTCGCAAAACGGAGACCAGATTTAGATTTCTCCTAAAATTTCGGGTTAAATGGGACACTTTAATAAGTTTCTAGTGTGGAAAAAAAAAGTTATAAGCTTGGTCACCGAATAGTCGATAAGTTGGCTGTCCAGCGTCAAAGCGTCGGTTTTTTTAAAGATGATCTTTTAATTAAAAAAAAAAGTTACGGGAATTTCGCAAAACGGAGACCAGATTTAGATTTCTGTTAAAATTTCGGGTTAAATGGGTCATTTTGGTAAGTTTCTAAGGCTAAAAAAAAAGTGATTGGCTTGGTCACCTAATCGTCGGTAAAGTGGCTGTCCAGCGTCGGTTTTTTTTAAAGATGATCTTTCAATTTAAAAAAAATTTACAGGAATTTCACAAAACGAAGACCAGATTTAGATTTCTGCTAAAATTTGGGGTTAAATGGGTCACTTTGGTAAGTTTCTAGGGTGGAAAAAAAAGGTATAAGCTTGGTCACCGAATCGTCGATAAGTTGGCTGTCCAGCGTCAAAGCGTCGGTTTTTTTAAAGATGATCTTTCAATTTAAAAAAAAAATTATTACAGGAATTTCGCAAAACGAAGACCAGATTTAGATTTCTGCTAAAATTTTGGGTTAAATGGGTCACTTTGGTAAGTTTCTAAGGCTAAAAAAAAAAGTGATAGGCTTGGTCACCTAATCGTCGGTAAAGTGGTTGTCCAGCGTCGGTTTTTTTAAAGATGATCTTTCAATTTAAAAACAAAGTTACAGGAATTTCGCAAAACGGAGACCAGATTTAGATTTCTGCTAAAATTTTGGGTTAAATGGGTCACTTTGGTAAGTTTCTAAGGCTAAAAAAAACAGTGATAGGCTTGGTCACCTAATCGTCGGTAAAGTGGCTGTCCAGCGTCAAAGCCTCAGTTTTTTTTAAGATGATATTTCAATTTAAAAAAAAGTTACTGGAATTTCGCAAAACGGAGACCAGATTTAGATTTCTGCTAAAAGTTCGGGTTAAATATGTCACTTTGGTAAGTTTCTAGGGTGGAAAAAAAAAGTTATAAGCTTGGTCACCGAATCGTCGATAAGTTGGCTGACCAGCGTCAAAGCGTCGGTTTTTTTAAAGATGATCTTTCAATTTAAAAAAAAAAAATTTACAGGAATTTCGCAAAACGAAGACCAGATTTAGATTTCTGCTAAAATTTCGGGTTAAATGGGTCACTTTGGTAAGTTTCTAAGGCAAAAAAAAACAGTGATAGGCTTGCTCTCCTAATCGTCGGTAAAGTGGCTGTCCAGCGTCAAAGCCTCAGTTTTTTTAAAGATGATCTTTCAATTTAAAAAAAAGTTACGGGAATTTCGCAAAACGGAGACCAGATTTAGATTTCTGCTAAAATTTCGGGTTAAATGGGTCACTTTGGTAAGTTTCTAAGGCTAAAAAAAGTGATAGGCTTGGTCACCTAATCGTCGGTAAAGTGGCTGTCCAGCGTCGGTTTTTTTAAAAATGATCTTTCAATTTAAAAACAAAGTTACAGGAATTTCGCAAAACGGAGACCAGATTTAGATTTCTGCTAAAATTTCGGGTTAAAAGGTCACTTTGGTAAGTTTCTAGGGTGGAAAAAAAAGTTATAAGCTTGGTCACCGAATCGTCGATAATTTGGATGTCCAGCGTCAAAGCGTCGGTTTTTTTAAAGATGATCTTTCAATTTAAAAAAAAAGTTACGGAATTTCGCAAAACGGAGACCAGATTTAGATTTCTGCTAAAATTTCGGGTTAAATGGGTCACTTTGGTAAGTTTCTAAGGCTAAAAAAAACAGTGATAGGCTTGGTCACCTAATCGTCGGTAAAGTGGCTGTCCAGCGTCAAAGCTTCAGTTTTTTTTTTTAGATGATCTTTCAATTTAAAAAAAAGTTACTGGAATTTCGCAAAACGGAGACCAGATTTAGATTTCTCCTAAAATTTCGGGTTAAATGGGACACTTTAATAAGTTTCTAGTGTGGAAAAAAAAAAGTTATAAGCTTGGTCACCGAATAGTCGATAAGTTGGCTGTCCAGCGTCAAAGCGTCGGTTTTTTTAAAGATGATCTTTTAATTAAAAAAAAAAATTACGGGAATTTCGCAAAACGGAGACCAGATTTAGATTTCTGCTAAAATTTCGGGTTAAATGGGTCATTTTGGTAAGTTTCTAAGGCTAAAAAAAAAGTGATTGGCTTGGTCACCTAATCGTCGGTAAAGTGGCTGTACAGCGTCGGTTTTTTTTTTAAGATGATCTTTCAATTTAAAAAAAAAAGTTACAGGAATTTCGCAAAACGAAGACCAGATTTAGATTTCTGCTAAAATTTTGGGTTAAATGGGTCACTTTGGTAAGTTTCTAGGGTGGAAAAAAAAAAATATAAGCTTGGTCACCGAATCGTCGATAAGTTGGCTGTCCAGCGTCAAAGCGTTCGGTTTTTTTAAGATGATCTTTCAATTTAAAAAAAGTTACAGGAATTTCGCAAAACGAAGACCAGATTTAGATTTCTGCTAAAATTTTGGGTTAAATGGGTCACTTTGGTAAGTTTCTAAGGCTAAAAAAAAGTGATAGGCTTGGTCACCTAATCGTCGGTAAAGTGGTTGTCCAGCGTCGGTTTTTTTAAAGATGATCTTTCAATTTAAAAACAAAGTTACAGGAATTTCGCAAAACGGAGACCAGATTTAGATTTCTGCTAAAATTTTGGGTTAAATGGGTCACTTTGGTAAGTTTCTAAGGCTAAAAAAAACAGTGATAGGCTTGGTCACCTAATCGTCGGTAAAGTGGCTGTCCAGCGTCAAAGCCTCAGTTTTTTTAAGATGATATTTCAATTTAAAAAAGTTACTGGAATTTCGCAAAACGGAGACCAGATTTAGATTTCTGCTAAAAGTTCGGGTTAAATATGTCACTTTGGTAAGTTTCTAGGGTGGAAAAAAGTTATAAGCTTGGTCACCGAATCGTCGATAAGTTGGCTGACCAGCGTCAAAGCGTCGGTTTTTTTAAAGATGATCTTTCAATTTAAAAAAAAATTTACAGGAATTTCGCAAAACGAAGACCAGATTTAGATTTCTGCTAAAATTTCGGGTTAAATGGGTCACTTTGGTAAGTTTCTAAGGCAAAAAAAACAGTGATAGGCTTGCTCACCTAATCGTCGGTAAAGTGGCTGTCCAGCGTCAAAGCCTCAGTTTTTTTAAAGATGATCTTTCAATTTAAAAAAAAATTACGGAATTTCGCAAAACGGAGACCAGATTTAGATTTCTGCTAAAATTTCGGGTTAAATGGGTCACTTTGGTAAGTTTCTAAGGCTAAAAAAAAGTGATAGGCTTGGTCACCTAATCGTCGGTAAAGTGGCTGTCCAGCGTCGGTTTTTTTAAAAATGATCTTTCAATTTAAAAACAAAGTTACAGGAATTTCGCAAAACGGAGACCAGATTTAGATTTCTGCTAAAATTTCGGGTTAAAAGGTCACTTTGGTAAGTTTCTAGGGTGGAAAAAAAAAAAAGTTATAAGCTTGGTCACCGAATCGTCGATAATTTGGCTGTCCAGCGTCAAAGCGTCGGTTTTTTTAAAGATGATCTTTCAATTTAAAAAAAAAAAAAAGTTACGGGAATTTCGCAAAACGGAGACCAGATTTAGATTTCTGCTAAAATTTCGGGTTAAATGGGTCACTTTGGTAAGTTTCTAAGGCTAAAGAAACAGTGATAGGCTTGGTCACCTAATCGTCGGTAAAGTGGCTGTCCAGCGTCAAAGCGTCAGTTTTTTTTTAAGATGATCTTTCAATTTAAAAAAAAGTTACTGGAATTTCGCAAAACGGAGACCAGATTTAGATTTCTCTAAAATTTCGGGTTAAATGGGACACTTTAATAAGTTTCTAGGGTGGAAAAAAAAGTTATAAGCTTGGTCACCGAATAGTCGATAAGTTGGCTGTCCAGCGTCAAAGCGTCGGTTTTTTTAAAGATGATCTTTTAATTAAAAAAAGTTACGGGAATTTCGCAAAACGGAGACCAGATTTAGATTTCTGCTAAAATTTCGGGTTAAATGGGTCATTTTGGTAAGTTTATAAGGCTAAAAAGAAAAGTGATTGGCTTGGTCACCTAATCGTCGGTAAAGTGGCTGTACAGCGTCGGTTTTTTTAAAGATGATCTTTCAATTTAAAAAAAAGTTACAGGAATTTCGCAAAACGAAGACCAGATTTAGATTTCTGCTAAAATTTTGGGTTAAATGGGTCACTTTGGTAAGTTTCTAGGGTGGAAAAAAAAAGGTATAAGCTTGGTCACCGAATCGTCGATAAGTTGGCTGTCCAGCGTCAAAGCTTCGGTTTTTTTAAGATGATCTTTCAATTTAAAAAAAAAACCAGTTACAGGAATTTCGCCAAACGGAGACCAGATTTAGATTTCTGCTAAAATTTCGGGTTAAATGGGTCACTTTGGTAAGTTTCTAAGGCTAAAAAAAAAAAACAGTGATAGGCTTGGTCACCTAATCGTCGGTAAAGTGGCTGTCCAGCGTCGGTTTTTTTAAAGATGATCTTTCAATTTAAAAACAAAGTTACAGGAATTTCGCAAAACGGAGACCAGATTTAGATTTCTGCTAAAATTTCGGGTTAAATGGTCACTTTGGTAAGTTTCTAGGGTGGAAAAAAAAGTTATAAGCTTGGTCACCGAATCGTCGATAATTTGGCTGTCCAGCGTCAAAGCGTCGGTTTTTTTAAAGATGATCTTTCAATTTAAAAAAAAGTTACGGGAATTTCGCAAAACGGAGACCAGATTTAGATTTCTGCTAAAATTTCGGGTTAAATGGGTCACTTTGGTAAGTTTCTAAGGCTAAAAAAAACAGTGATAGGCTTGGTCACCTAATCGTCGGTAAAGTGGCAGTCCAGCGTCAAAGCGTCAGTTTTTTTAAGATGATCTTTCAATTTAAAAAAAAGTTACTGGAATTTCGCAAAACGGAGACCAGATTTAGATTTCTCCTAAAATTTCGGGTTAAATGGGACACTTTAATAAGTTTCTAAGGCTAAAAAAAAGTGATAGGCTTGGTCACCTAATCGTCGGTAAAGTGGCTGTCCAGCGTCGGTTTTTTAAAGATGATCTTTCAATTTAAAAACAAAGTTACAGGAATTTCGCAAAACGGAGACCAGATTTAGATTTCTAATAAAATTTTGGGTTAAATGGGTCACTTTGGTAAGTTTCTAAGGCTAAAAAAAACAGTGATAGGCTTGGTCACCTAATCGTCGGTAAAGTGGCTGTCCAGCGTCAAAGCCTCAGTTTTTTTAAGATGATTTTTCAATTTAAAAAAAAGTTACTGGAATTTCGCAAAACGGAGACCAGATTTAGATTTCTGCTAAAAGTTCGGGTTAAATATGTCACTTTGGTAAGTTTCTAGGGTGGAAAAAAGTTATAAGCTTGGTCACCGAATCGTCGATAAGTTGGCTGACCAGCGTCAAAGCGTCGGTTTTTTAAAGATGATCTTTCAATTTAAAAAAAATTTACAGGAATTTCGCAAAACGAAGACCAGATTTAGATTTCTGCTAAAATTTCGGGTTAAATGGGTCACTTTGGTAAGTTTCTAAGGCAAAAAAAACAGTGATAGGCTTGGTCACCTAATCGTCGGTAAAGTGGCTGTCCAGCGTCAAAGCCTCAGTTTTTTTAAAGATGATCTTTCAATTTCAAAAAAAAAGTTACGGAATTTCGCAAAACGGAGACCAGATTTAGATTTCTGCTAAAATTTCGGGTTAAATGGGTCACTTTGGTAAGTTTCTAAGGCTAAAAAAACAGTGATAGGCTTGGTCACCTAATCGTCGGTAAAGTGGCTGTCCAGCGTCGGTTTTTTTTAAAGATGATCTTTCAATTTAAAAACAAAGTTACAGGAATTTCGCAAAACGGAGACCAGATTTAGATTTCTGCTAAAATTTCGGTAAGTTTCTAGGGTGGAAAAAAAGTTATAGGCTTGGTTACGAATCGTCGATAATTTGGCTGTCCAGCGTCAAAGCGTCGGTTTTTTTAAAGATGATCTTTCAATTTAAAAAAAAAGTTACGGGAATTTCGCAAAACGGAGACCAGATTTAGATTTCTGCTAAAATTTCGGGTTAAATGGGACACTTTAATAAGTTTCTAGGGTGGAAAAAAAAAGTTATAAGCTTGGTCACCGAATAGTCGATAAGTTGGCTGTCCAGCGTCAAAGCGTCGGTTTTTTTAAAGATGATCTTTTAATTAAAAAAAAAAAAAGTTACGGGAATTTCGCAAAACGGAGACCAGATTTAGATTTCTGCTAAAATTTCGGGTTAAATGGGTCACTTTGGTAAGTTTCTAAGGCTAAAAAAAGTGATTGGCTTGGTCACCTAATCGTCGGTAAAGTGGCTGTACAGCGTCGGTTTTTTTAAAGATGATCTTTCAATTTAAAAAAAAAATTACAGGAATTTCGCAAAAACGAAGACCAGATTTAGATTTCTGCTAAAATTTTGGGTTAAATGGGTCACTTTGGTAAGTTTCTAGGGTGGAAAAAAAGGTATAAGCTTGGTCACCGAATCGTCGATAAGTTGGCTGTCCAGCGTCAAAGCTTCGGTTTTTTTAAGATGATCTTTCAATTTAAAAAAAGTTACAGGAATTTCGCCAAACGGAGACCAGATTTAGATTTCTGCTAAAATTTCGAGTTAAATGGGTCACTTTGGTAAGTTTCTAAGGCTAAAAAAAACAGTGATAGGCTTGGTCACCTAATCGTCGGTAAAGTGGCTGTCCAGCGTCAAAGCGTCAGTTTTTTTTTAAGATGATCTTTCAATTTAAAAAAAAAAGTTACTGGAATTTCGCAAAACGGAGACCAGATTTAGATTTCTGCTAAAATTTCGGGTTAAATGGGTCACTTTGGTAAGTTTCTAAGGCTAAAAAAGTGATAGGCTTGGTCACCTAATCGTCGGTAAAGTGGCTGTCCAGCGTCGGTTTTTTAAAGATGATCTTTCAATTTAAAAACAAAGTTACAGGAATTTCGCAAAACGGAGACCAGATTTAGATTTCTAATAAAATTTCGGGTTAAATGGGTCACTTTGGTAAGTTTCTAGGGTGGAAAAAAAAAAAGTTATAAGCTTGGTCACCGAATCGTCGATAAGTTGGCTGTCCAGCGTCAAAGCGTCGGTTTTTTTAAAGATTATCTTTCAATTTAAAAAAAATTACAGGAATTTCGCAAAACGGAGACCAGATTTAGATTTCTGCTAAAATTTCGGGTTAAATGGGTCACTTTGGTAAGTTTCTAAGACTAAAAAAAAGTGATAGGCTTGGTCACCTAATCGTCGGTAAAGTGGTTGTCCAGCGTCGGTTTTTTTTAAAGATGATCTTTCAATTTAAGAACAAAGTTACAGGAATTTCGCAAAACGGAGACCAGATTTAGATTTCTGCTAAAATTTTGGGTTAAATGGGTCACTTTGGTAAGTTTCTAAGGCTAAAAAAACAGTGATAGGCTTGGTCACCTAATCGTCGATAAAGTGGTTGTCCAGCGTCGGTTTTTTTTTAAGATGATCTTTCAATTTAAAAACAATGTTACAGGAATTTCACAAAACGGAGACCAGATTTAGATTTCTGCTAAAAGTTCGGTTTAAATGGGTCACTTTGGTAAGTTTCTAGGGTGGAAAAAAAAGTTATAAGCTTGGTCACCGAAGCGTCGATAAGTTGGCTGTCCAGCGTCAAAGCGTCGGTTTTTTTAAAGATGATCTTTCAATTTAAAAAGTTACGGGAATTTCGCAAAACGGAGACCAGATTTAGATTTCTGCTAAAATTTCGGGTTAAATGGGTCACTTTGGTAAGTTTCTAAGGCTAAAAAAAAGTGATAGGCTTGGTCACCTAATCGTCGGTAAAGTGGCTGTCCAGCGTCGGTTTTTTTAAAGATGATCTTTCAATTTAAAAACAAAGTTACAGGAATTTCGCAAAACGGAGACCAGATTTAGATTTCTACTAAAATTTGGGGTTAAAAGGGTCACTTTGGTAAGTTTCTAGGGTGGAAAAAAAAGTTATAAGCTTGGTCACCGAATCGTCGATAAGTTGGCTGTCCAGCGTCAAAGCGTCGGTTTTTTTAAAGATGATCTTTCAATTTAAAAAAAAAAAGTTACGGGAATTTCGCAAAACGGAGACCAGATTTAGATTTCTGCTAAAATTTCGGGTTAAATGGGTCACTTTGGTAAGTTTCTAAGGCTAAAAAAGTGATAGGCTTGGTCACCTAATCGTCGGTAAAGTGGCTGTCCAGCGTCAAAGCGTCAGTTTTTTTAAGATGATCTTTCAATTTAAAAAAAAGTTACTGGAATTTCGCAAAACGGAGACCAGATTTAGATTTCTCCTAAAATTTCGGGTTAAATGGGACACTTTGGTAAGTTTCTAGGGTGGAAAAAAAAAAAAAAAAAAGTTATAAGCTTGGTCACCGAATCGTCGATAAGTTGGCTGTCCAGCGTCAAAGCGTCGGTTTTTTTAAAGATGATCTTTCAATTTAAAAAAAAAAAGTTACGTGAATTTCGCAAAACGGAGACCAGATTTAGATTTCTGCTAAAATTTCGGGTTAAATGGGTCACTTTGGTAAGTTTCTAAGGCTGGAAAAAAAAAGTTATAAGCTTGGTCACCGAATCGTCGATAAGTTGGCTGTCCAGCGTCGGTTTTTTTTAAAGATGATCTTTCAATTTAAAAAAAAGTTACAGGAATTTCGCAAAACGGAGACCAGATTTAGATTTCTGCTAAAATTTCGGGTTAAATGGGTCACTTTGGTAAGTTTCTAGGGTGGAAAAAAAGTTATAAGCTTGGTCACCGAATAGTCGATAAGTTGGCTGTCCAGCGTCAAAGCGTCGGTTTTTTTAAAGATGATCTTTCAATTAAAAAAAAAGTTACGGGAATTTCGCAAAACGGAGACCAGATTTAGATTTCTGCTAAAATTTCGGGTTAAATGGGTCACTTTGGTAAGTTTCTAAGGCTAAAAAAAGTGATTGGCTTGGTCACCTAATCGTCGGTAAAGTGGCTGTCCAGCGTCGGTTTTTTTAAAGATGATCTTTCAATTTAAAAAAAAGTTACAGGAATTTCGCAAAACGAAGACCAGATTTAGATTTCTGCTAAAATTTTGGGTTAAATGGGTCACTTTGGTAAGTTTCTAGGGTGGAAAAAAAAGGTATAAGCTTGGTCACCGAATCGTCGATAAGTTGGCTGTCCAGCGTCAAAGCGTCGGTTTTTTTAAGATGATCTTTCAATTTAAAAAAAAAAGTTACAGGAATTTCGCCAAACGGAGACAAGATTTAGATTTCTGCTAAAATTTTGGGTTAAATGGGTCACTTTGGTAAGTTTCTAAGGCTAAAAAAAGTGATAGGTTTGGTCACCTAATCGTCGGTAAAGTGGCTGTCCAGCGTCAAAGCGTCAGTTTTTTTAAGATGATCTTTCAATTTAAAAAAAAAAGTTACAGGAATTTCGCAAAACGTAGACCAGATTTAGATTTCTGCTAAAATTTCGGGTTAAATGGGTCACTTTGGTAAGTTTCTAGGGTGGAAAAAAAGTTATAAGCTTGGTCACCGAATCGTCGATAAGTTGGCTGTCCAGCGTCAAAGCGTCGGTTTTTTTAAAGATGATCTTTCAATTTAAAAAAAAGTTACGGGAATTTCGCAAAACGGAGACCAGATTTAGATTTCTGCTAAAATTTCGGGTTAAATGGGTCACTTTGGTAAGTTTCTAAGGCTAAAAAAGTGATAGGCTTGGTCACCTAATCGTCGGTAAAGTGGCTGTCCAGCGTCGGTTTTTTAAAGATGATCTTTCAATTTAAAAACAAAGTTACAGGAATTTCGCAAAACGGAGACCAGATTTAGATTTCTACTAAAATTTGGGGTTAAATGGGTCACTTTGGTAAGTTTCTAGGGTGGAAAAAAAAAGTTATAAGCTTGGTCACCGAATCGTCGATAAGTTGGCTGTCCAGCGTCAAAGCGTCGGTTTTTTTAAAGATGATCTTTCAATTTAAAAAAAAAGTTACGGGAATTTCGCAAAACGGAGACCAGATTTAGATTTCTGCTAAAATTTCGGGTTAAATGGGTCACTTTGGTAAGTTTCTAAGGCTAAAAAAAAAGTGATAGGCTTGGTCACCTAATCGTCGGTAAAGTGGCTGTCCAGCGTCAAAGCGTCAGTTTTTTTAAGATGATCTTTCAATTTAAAAAAAGTTACTGGAATTTCGCAAAACGGAGACCAGATTTAGATTTCTCCTAAAATTTCGGGTTAAATGGGACACTTTGGTAAGTTTCTAGGGTGGAAAAAAAAGTTATAAGCTTGGTCACCGAATCGTCGATAAGTTGGCTGTCCAGCGTCAAAGCGTCGGTTTTTTTAAAGATGATCTTTCAATTTAAAAAAAAAAAAATTACGGGAATTTCGCAAAACGGAGACCAGATTTAGATTTCTGCTAAAATTTCGGGTTAAATGGGTCACTTTGGTAAGTTTCTAAGGCTAAAAAAAGTGATAGGCTTGGTCACCTAATCGTCGGTAAAGTGGCTGTCCAGCGTCGGTTTTTTTAAAGATGATCTTTCAATTTAAAAACAAAGTTACAGGAATTTCGCAAAACGGAGACCAGATTTAGATTTCTGCTAAAATTTCGGGTTAAATGGGTCACTTTGGTAAGTTTCTAGGGTGGAAAAAAAAAAGTTATAAGCTTGGTCACCGAATCGTCGATAAGTTGGCTGTCCAGCGTCAAAGCGTCGGTTTTTTTAAAGATGATCTTTCAATTTAAAAACAAAGTTACAGGAATTTCGCAAAACGGAGACCAGATTTAGATTTCTGCTAAAATTTCGGGTTAAAAGGGTCACTTTGGTAAGTTTCTAGGGTGGAAAAAAAAAGTTATAAGCTTGGTCACCGAATCGTCGATAAGTTGGCTGTCCAGCGTCAAAGCGTCGGTTTTTTTAAAGATGATCTTTCAATTTAAAAAAAAAGTTACAGGAATTTCGCAAAACGGAGACCAGATTTAGATTTCTGCTAAAATTTCGGGTTAAATGGGTCACTTTGGTAAGTTTCTAAGGCTAAAAAAAAAAATGATTGGCTTGGTCACCTAATCGTCCGTAAAGTGGCTGTCCAGCGTCGGTTTTTTTAAAGATGATCTTTCAATTTTAAAAAAGTTACAGGAATTTCGCAAAACGAAGACCAGATTTAGATTTCTGCTAAAATTTCGGGTTAAATGGGTCACTTTGGTAAGTTTCTAAGGCTAAAAAAAAAGTGATTGGCTTGGTCACCTAATCGTCGGTAAAGTGGCTGTCCAGCGTCAAAGCGTCAGTTTTTTTAACATGATCTTTCAATTTAAAAAAAAAAAGTTACAGGAATTTCGCAAAACGGAGACCAGATTTAGATTTCTGCTAAAATTTCGGGTTAAATGGGTCACTTTGGTAAGTTTCTAGGTGGAAAAAAAAGTTATAAGCTTGGTCACCGAATCGTCGATAAGTTGGCTGTCCAGCGTCAAAGCGTCGGTTTTTTTAAAGATTATCTTTCAATTTAAAAAAAAAATTACAGTAATTTCGCAAAACGGAGACCAGATTTACATTTCTGCTAAAATTTCGGGTTAAATGGGTCACTTTGGTTAGTTTCTAAGGCTAAAAAAAAGTGATAGGCTTGGTCACCTAATCGTCGGTAAAGTGGTTGTCCAGCGTCGGTTTTTTAAAGATGATCTTTCAATTTAAAAACAAAGTTACAGGAATTTCGCAAAACGGAGACCAGATTTAGATTTCTGCTAAAATTTTGGGTTAAATGGGTCACTTTGGTAAGTTTCTAAGGCTAAAAAAGTGATAGGCTTGGTCACCGAATCGTCGGTAAAGTGGCTGTCCAGCGTCAAAGCCTCAGTTTTTTTTAAGATGATATTTCAATTTAAAAAAAAGTTACAGGAATTTCGCAAAACGGAGACCAGATTTAGATTTCTGCTAAAATTTCGGGTTAAATATGTCACTTTGGTAAGTTTCTAGGGTGGAAAAAAAAAGTTATAAGCTTGGTCACCGAATCGTCGATAAGTTGGCTGACCAGCGTCAAAGCGTCGGTTTTTTTAAAGATGATCTTTCAATTTAAAAAAAAAATTACAGGAATTTCGCAAAACGAAGACCAGATTTAGATTTCTGCTAAAATTTCGGGTTAAATGGGTCACTTTGGTAAGTTTCTAAGGCAAAAAAAAGTGATAGGCTTGGTCACCTAATCGTCGGTAAAGTGGCTGTCCAGCGTCAAAGCCTCAGTTTTTTAAAGATGATCTTTCAATTTAAAAAAACAGTTACGGGAATTTCGCAAAACGGAGACCAGATTTAGATTTCTGCTAAAATTTCGGGTTAAATGGGTCACTTTGGTAAGTTTCTAAGGCTAAAAAAAAACAGTGATAGGCTTGGTCACCTAATCGTCGGTAAAGTGGCTGTCCAGCGTCGGTTTTTTTAAAGATGATCTTTCAATTTAAAAACAAAGTTACAGGAATTTCGCAAAACGGAGACCAGATTTAGATTTCTGCTAAAATTTCGGGTTAAATGGGTCACTTTGGTAAGTTTCTAGGGTGGAAAAAAAACAGTTATAAGCTTGGTCACCGAATCGTCGATAATTTGGCTGTCCAGCGTCAAAGCGTCGGTTTTTTTAAGATGATCTTTCAATTTAAAAAAAAAAGTTACGGGAATTTCGCAAAACGGAGACCAGATTTAGATTTCTGCTAAAATTTCGGGTTAAATGGGTCACTTTGGTAAGTTTCTAAGGCTAAAAAAAACAGTGATAGGCTTGGTCACCTAATCGTCGGTAAAGTGGCTGTCCAGCGTCAAAGCGTCAGTTTTTTTAAGATGATCTTTCAATTTAAAAAAAAGTTACGGGAATTTCGCAAAACGGAGACCAGATTTAGATTTCTGGTAAAATTTCGGGTTAAATGGGTCACTTTGGTAAGTTTCTAAGGCTAAAAAAAAGTGATTGGCTTGGTCACCTAATCGTCGGTAAAGTGGCTGTCCAGCGTCAGCGTCGGTTTTTTTAAAGATGATCTTTCAATTTAAAAAAAAAGTTACAGGAATTTCGCAAAACGGAGACCAGATTTAGATTTCTGCTAAAATTTTGGGTTAAATGGGTCACTTTGGTAAGTTTCTAAGGCTAAAAAAGTGATAGGCTTGGTCACCTAATCGTCGGTAAAGTGGTTGTCCAGCGTCGGTTTTTTAAAGATGATCTTTCAATTTAAAAACAAAGTTACAGGAATTTCGCAAAACGGAGACCAGATTTAGATTTCTGCTAAAATTTTGGGTTAAATGGGTCACTTTGGTAAGTTTCTAAGGCTAAAAAAACAGTGATAGGCTTGGTCACCTAATCGTCGGTAAAGTGGCTGTCCAGCGTCAAAGCCTCAGTTTTTTTAAGATGATATTTCAATTTAAAAAAAAAGTTACTGGAATTTCGCAAAACGGAGACCAGATTTAGATTTCTGCTAAAATTTCGGGTTAAATATGGGTCACTTTGGTAAGTTTCTAGGGTGGAAAAAAAAAGTTATAAGCTTGGTCACCGAATCGTCGAAAGTTGGCTGTCCAGCGTCAAAGCGTCGGTTTTTTTAAAGATGATCTTTCAATTTAAAAAATTTACAGGAATTTCGCAAAACGAAGACCAGATTTAGATTTCTGCTAAAATTTCGGGTTAAATGGGTCACTTTGGTAAGTTTCTAAGGCAAAAAAAAAACAGTGATAGGCTTGGTCACCTAATCGTCGGTAAAGTGGCTGTCCAGCGTCAAAGCCTCAGTTTTTTAAAGATGATCTTTCAATTTAAAAAAAAAAAGTTACGGAATTTCGCAAAACGGAGACCAGATTTAGATTTCTGCTAAAATTTCGGGTTAAATGGGTCACTTTGGTAAGTTTCTAAGGCTAAAAAAGTGATAGGCTTGGTCACCTAATCGTCGGTAAAGTGGCTGTCCAGCGTCGGTTTTTTTAAAGGTGATCTTTCAATTTAAAAACAAAGTTACAGGAATTTCGCAAAACGGAGACCAGATTTAGATTTCTGCTAAAATTTCGGGTTAAAAGGGTCACTTTGGTAAGTTTCTAGGGTGGAAAAAGTTATAAGCTTGGTCACCGAATCGTCGATAATTTGGCTGTCCAGCGTCAAAGCGTCGGTTTTTTTAAAGATGATCTTTCAATTTAAAAAAGTTACGGGAATTTCGCAAAACGGAGACCAGATTTAGATTTCTGCTAAAATTTCGGGTTAAATGGGTCACTTTGGTAAGTTTCTAAGGCTAAAAAAACAGTGATAGGCTTGGTCACCTAATCGTCGGTAAAGTGGCTGTCCAGCGTCAAAGCGTCAGTTTTTTTAAGATGATCTTTCAATTTAAAAAAAAGTTACTGGAATTTCGCAAAACGGAGACCAGATTTAGATTTCTCCTAAAATTTCGGGTTAAATGGGTCACTTTAATAAGTTTCTAGGGTGGAAAAAAAAAAGTTATAAGATTGGTCACCGAATAGGCGATAAGTTGGCTGTCCAGCGTCAAAGCGTCGGTTTTTTTAAAGATGATCTTTCAATTAAAAAAAAAAAGTTACGGGAATTTCGCAAAACGGAGACCAGATTTAGATTTCTGCTAAAATTTCGGGTTAAATGGGTCACTTTGGTAAGTTTCTAAGGCTAAAAAAAAAGTGATTGGCTTGGTCACCTAATCGTCGGTAAAGTGGCTGTCCAGCGTCGGTTTTTTAAAGATGATCTTTCAATTTAAAAAAAGTTACAGGAATTTCGCAAAACGAAGACCAGATTTAGATTTCTGCTAAAATTTTGGGTTAAATGGGTCACTTTGGTAAGTTTCTAGGGTGGAAAAAAAAAAAAAGGTATAAGCTTGGTCACCGAATCGTCGATAAGTTGGCTGTCCAGCGTCAAAGCGTCGGTTTTTTTAAGATGATCTTTCAATTTAAAAAAAAAAAAGTTACAGGAATTTCGCAAAACGGAGACAAGATTTAGATTTCTGCTAAAATTTTGGGTTAAATGGGTCACTTTGGTAAGTTTCTAAGG
Organism: Trichonephila clavipes; assembly: GCA_019973935.1. Lineage (NCBI taxonomy): Eukaryota > Metazoa > Arthropoda > Arachnida > Araneae > Nephilidae > Trichonephila > Trichonephila clavipes. Next base: position 71,304 of record BMAU01007580.1, on the reverse strand, counting down.
CTAAAAACAGTGATAGGCTTGGTCACCTAATCGTCGGTAAAGTGGCTGTCCAGCGTCAAAGCGTCAGTTTTTTTTAAGATGATCTTTCAATTTAAAAAAAAAAGTTACAGGAATTTTGCAAAACGGAGACCAGATTTAGATTTCTGCTAAAATTTCGGGTTAAATGGGTCACTTTGGTAAGTTTCTAGGGTAGAAAAAAAGGTATAAGCTTGGTCACCGAATCGTCGATAAGTTGGCTGTCCAGCGTCAAAGCGTCGGTTTTTTTAAAGATTATCTTTCAATTTAAAAAAAAGTTACAGGAATTTCGCAAAACGGAGACCAGATTTAGATTTCTGCTAAAATTTCGGGTTAAATGGGTCACTTTGGTAAGTTTCTAAGACTAAAAAAAAAGTGATAGGCTTGGTCACCTAATCGTCGGTAAAGTGGTTGTCCAGCGTCGGTTTTTTTTTAAGATGATCTTTCAATTTAAAACAAAGTTACAGGAATTTCGCAAAACGGAGACCAGATTTAGATTTCTGCTAAAATTTTGGGTTAAATGGGTCACTTTGGTAAGTTTCTAAGGCTAAAAAAACAGTGATAGGCTTGGTCACCTAATCGTCGGTAAAGTGGCTGTCCAGCGTCAAAGCCTCAGTTTTTTTAAGATGATATTTCAATTTAAAAAAAAAAAGTTACTGAATTTCGCAAAACGGAGACCAGATTTAGATTTCTGCTAAAAGTTCGGGTTAAATGGGTCACTTTGGTAAGTTTCTAGGGTGGAAAAAAAAGTTATAAGCTTGGTCACCGAATCGTCGATAAGTTGGCTGTCCAGCGTCAAAGCGTCGGTTTTTTTAAAAATGATCTTTCAATTTAAAAAAAAGTTACGGGAATTTCGCAAAACGGAGACCAGATTTAGATTTCTGCTAAAATTTCGGGTTAAATGGGTCACTTTGGTAAGTTTCTAAGGCTAAAAAAAAAGTGATAGGCTTGGTCACCTAATCGTCGGTAAAGTGGCTGTCCAGCGTCGGTTTTTTTAAAGATGATCTTTCAATTTAAAAACAAAGTTACAGGAATATCGCAAAACGGAGACCAGATTTAGATTTCTAATAAAATTTGGGGTTAAAAGGGTCACTTTGGTAAGTTTCTAGGGTGGGAAAAAAAAGTTATAAGCTTGGTCACCGAATCGTCGATAAGTTGGCTGTCCAGCGTCAAAGCGTCGGTTTTTTTAAAGATGATCTTTCAATTTAAAAAAAGTTACAGTAATTTCGCAAAACGGAGACAAGATTTAGATTTCTGCTAAAATTTTGGGTTAAATGGGTCACTTTGGTAAGTTTCTAAGGCTAAAAAAAACAGTGATAGGCTTGGTCACCTAATCGTCGGTAAAGTGGCTGTCCAGCGTCAAAGCCTCAGTTTTTTTAAGATGATATTTCAATTTAAAAAAAAGTTACTGGAATTTCGCAAAACGGAGACCAGATTTAGATTTCTGCTAAAATTTCGGGTTAAATATGTCACTTTGGTAAGTTTCTAGGGTGGAAAAAAAAGTTATAAGCTTGGTCACCGAATCGTCGATAAGTTGGCTGACCAGCGTCAAAGCGTCGGTTTTTTTAAAGATGATCTTTCAATTTAAAAAATTTACAGGAATTTCGCAAAACGAAGACCAGATTTAGATTTCTGCTAAAATTTCGGGTTAAATGGGTCACTTTGGTAAGTTTCTAAGGCAAAAAAAAGTGATAGGCTTGGTCACCTAATCGTCGGTAAAGTGGCTGTCCAGCGTCAAAGCCTCAGTTTTTTTTTAAAGATGATCTTTCAATTTAAAAAAAAAAAAGTTACGGAATTTCGCAAAACGGAGACCAGATTTAGATTTCTGCTAAAATTTCGGGTTAAATGGGTCACTTTGGTAAGTTTCTAAGGCTAAAAAAGTGATAGGCTTGGTCACCTAATCGTCGGTAAAGTGGCTGTCCAGCGTCGGTTTTTTTTAAAGATGATCTTTCAATTTAAAAAAAAAAGTTACAGGAATTTCGCAAAACGGAGACCAGATTTAGATTTCTGCTAAAATTTCGGGTTAAAAGGGTCACTTTGGTAAGTTTCTAAGGCTAAAAAAAAAGTGATAGGCTTGGTCACCTAATCGTCGGTAAGTTGGCTGTCCAGCGTCAAAGCGTCGGTTTTTTTAAGATGATCTTTCAATTTAAAAAAAAAAGTTACAGGAATTTCGCCAAACGGAGACAAGATTTAGATTTCTGCTAAAATTTTGGGTTAAATGGGTCACTTTGGTAAGTTTCTAAGGCTAAAAAAAAAAAACAGTGATAGGCTTGGTCACCTAATCGTCGGTAAAGTGGCTGTCCAGCGTCAAAGCGTCAGTTTTTTTAAGATGATCTTTCAATTTAAAAAAAAAAAAGTTACAGGAATTTTGCAAAACGGGACCAGATTTAGATTTCTGCTAAAATTTCGGGTTAAATGGGTCACTTTGGTATGTTTCTAGGGTAGAAAAAAAAGGTATAAGCTTGGTCACCGAATCGTCGATAAGTTGGCTGTCCAGCGTCAAAGCAACGGTTTTTTTAAGATTATCTTTCAATTTAAAAAAAAAAATTACAGGAATTTCGCAAAATGGAGACCAGATTTAGATTTCTGCTAAAATTTCGGGTTAAATGGGTCACTTTGGTAAGTTTCTAAGACTAAAAAAAAAAAAAAGTGATAGGCTTGGTCACCTAATCGTCGGTAAAGTGGTTGTCCAGCGTCGGTTTTTTTAAAGATGATCTTTCAATTTAAGAACAAAGTTACAGGAATTTCGCAAAACGGAGACCAGATTTAGATTTCTGCTAAAATTTTGGGTTAAATGGGTCACTTTGGTAAGTTTCTAAGGCTAAAAAAAACAGTGATAGGCTTGGTCACCTAATCGTCGGTAAAGTGGCTGTCCAGCGTCAAAGCCTCAGTTTTTTTAAGATGATATTTCAATTTAAAAAAAAAATTACTGGAATTTCACAAAACGGAGACCAGATTTAGATTTCTGCTAAAAGTTCGGGTTAAATGGGTCACTTTGGTAAGTTTCTAGGGTGGAAAAAAAAGTTATAAGCTTGTTCACCGAAGCGTCGATAAGTTGGCTGTCCAGCGTCAAAGCGTCGGTTTTTTTAAAGATGATCTTTCAATTTAAAAAAAAAATTACGGAATTTCGCAAAACGGAGACCAGATTTAGATTTCTACTAAAATTTCGGGTTAAATGGGTCACTTTGGTAAGTTTCTAAGGCTAAAAAAAAAGTGATAGGCTTGGTCACCTAATCGTCGGTAAAGTGGCTGTCCAGCGTCGGTTTTTTTAAAGATGATCTTTCAATTTAAAAACAAAGTTACAGGAATTTCGCAAAACGGAGACCAGATTTAGATTTCTACTAAAATTTGGGGTTAAATGGGTCACTTTGGTAAGTTTCTAGGGTGGAAAAAAAAAGTTATAAGCTTGGTCACCGAATCGTCGATAAGTTGGCTGTCCAGCGTCAAAGCGTCGGTTTTAAAGATGATCTTTCAATTTAAAAAAGTTACGGAATTTCGCAAAACGGAGACCAGATTTAGATTTCTGCTAAAATTTCGGGTTAAATGGGTCACTTTGGTAAGTTTCTAAGGCTAAAAAAAGTGATAGGCTTGGTCACCTAATCGTCGGTAAAGTGGCTGTCCAGCGTCAAAGCGTCGGTTTTTTTAAAGATGATCTTTCAATTTAAAAACAAAGTTACAGGAATTTCGCAAAACGGAGACCAGATTTAGATTTCTACTAAAATTTGGGGTTAAATGGGTCACTTTGGTAAGTTTCTAGGGTGGGAAAAAAAAAGTTATAAGCTTGGTCACCGAATCGTCGATAAGTTGGCTGTCCAGCGCCAAAGCGTCGGTTTTTTTAAAGATGATCTTTCAATTTAAAAAAAAGTTACAGGAATTTCGCAAAACGGAGACCAGATTTAGATTTCTGCTAAAATTTTGGGTTAAATGGGTCACTTTGGTAAGTTTCTAAGACTAAAAAAAAAAGTGATAGGCTTGGTCACCTAATCGTCGGTAAAGTGGTTGTCCAGCGTCGGTTTTTTAAAGATGATCTTTCAATTTAAGAACAAAGTTACAGGAATTTCGCAAAACGGAGACCAGATTTAGATTTCTGCTAAAATTTTGGGTTAAATGGTTCACTTTGGTAAGTTTCTAAGGCTAAAATACAGTGATAGGCTTGGTCACCTAATCGTCGGTAAAGTGGCTGTCCAGCGTCAAAGCGTAAGTTTTTTTTAAGATGATATTTCAATTTAAAAAAAAAATTACTGGAATTTCACAAAACGGAGACCAGATTTAGATTTCTGCTAAAATTTCGGGTTAAATGGGTCACTTTGGTAAGTTTCTAGGGTGGAAAAAAAAAGTTATAAGCTTGTTCACCGAAGCGTCGATAAGTTGGCTGTCCAGCGTCAAAGCGTCGGTTTTTTTAAAGATGATCTTTCAATTTAAAAAAAAAAGTTACGGGAATTTCGCAAAACGGAGACCAGATTTAGATTTCTGCTAAAATTTCGGGTTAAATGGGTCACTTTGGTAAGTTTCTAAGGCTAAAAAAAAAGTGATAGGCTTGGTCACCTAATCGTCGGTAAAGTGGCTGTCCAGCGTCGGTTTTTTTAAAGATGATCTTTCAATTTAAAAACAAAGTTACAGGAATTTCGCAAAACGGAGACCAGATTTAGATTTCTACTAAAATTTGGGGTTAAAAGGGTCACTTTGGTAAGTTTCTAGGGTGGAAAAAAAAGTTATAAGCTTGGTCACCGAATCGTCGATAAGTTGGCTGTCCAGCGTCAAAGCGTCGGTTTTTTTAAAGATGATCTTTCAATTTAAAAAAAGTTACGGAATTTCGCAAAACGGAGACCAGATTTAGATTTCTGCTAAAATTTCGGGTTAAATGGGTCACTTTGGTAAGTTTCTAAGGCTAAAAACAGTGATAGGCTTGGTCACCTAATCGTCGGTAAAGTGGCTGTCCAGCGTCAAAGCGTCAGTTTTTTTTAAGATGATCTTTCAATTTAAAAAAAAGTTACTGGAATTTCGCAAAACGGAGACCAGATTTAGATTTCTCTAAAATTTCGGGTTAAATGGGACACTTTGGTAAGTTTCTAGGGTGGAAAAAAAAAAAGTTATAAGCTTGGTCACCGAATAGTCGATAAGTTGGCTGTCCAGCGTGAAATCGTCGGTTTTTTTAAAGATTATCTTTCAATTTAAAAAAAAATTTACAGGAATTTCGCAAAACGGAGACCAGATTTAGATTTCTGCTAAAATTTCGGGTTAAATGGGTCACTTTGGTAAGTTTCTAAGGCTAAAAAAAAAGTGATAGGCTTCGTCACCTAATCGTCGGTAAAGTGGCTGTCCAGCGTCAAAGCGTCAGTTTTTTTTTAAGATGATCTTTCAATTTAAAAAAAAAGTTACTGGAATTTCGCAAAACGGAGACCAGATTTAGATTTCTGCTAAAATTTCGGGTTAAATGGGTCACTTTGGTAAGTTTCTAGGGTGGAAAAAAAGTTATAAGCTTGGTCACCGAATCGTCGATAAGTTGGCTGTCCAGCGTCAAAGCGTCGGTTTTTTTAAGATGATCTTTCAATTTAAAAAAAAAAAAGTTACAGGAATTTCGCAAAACGGAGACAAGATTTAGATTTCTGCTAAAATTTTGGGTTAAATGGGTCACTTTGGTAAGTTTCTAAGGCTAAAAAAAACAGTGATAGGCTTGGTCACCGAATCGTCGATAAAGTTGGCTGTCCAGCGTCAAAGCGTCGGTTTTTTAAAAGATGATCTTTCAATTTAAAAAAAAGTTACAGGAATTTCGCAAAACGGAGACCAGATTTAGATTTCTGCTAAAATTTTGGGTTAAATGGGTCACTTTGGTAAGTTTCTAAGGCTAAAAAAAAAGTGATAGGCTTGGTCACCTAATCGTCGGTAAAGTGGTTGTCCAGCGTCGGTTTTTTTAAAGATGATCTTTCAATTTAAAAACAAAGTTACAGGAATTTCGCAAAACGGAGACCAGATTTAGATTTCTGCTAAAATTTTGGGTTAAATGGGTCACTTTGGTAAGTTTCTAAGGCTAAAAAAAAAGTGATAGGCTTGGTCACCTAATCGTCGGTAAAGTGGCTGTCCAGCGTCAAAGCCTCAGTTTTTTTTAAGATGATATTTCAATTTAAAAAAAAGTTACTGGAATTTCGCAAAACGGAGACCAGATTTAGATTTCTGCTAAAAGTTCGGGTTAAATATGTCACTTTGGTAAGTTTCTAGGGTGGAAAAAAAAAGTTATAAGCTTGGTCACCGAATCGTCGATAAGTTGGCTGACCAGCGTCAAAGCGTCGGTTTTTTAAAGATGATCTTTCAATTTAAAAAAAAAATTTACAGGAATTTCGCAAAACGAAGACCAGATTTAGATTTCTGCTAAAATTTCGGGTTAAATGGGTCACTTTGGTAAGTTTCTAAGGCAAAAAAAAAAACAGTGATAGGCTTGGTCACCTAATCGTCGGTAAAGTGGCTGTCCAGCGTCAAAGCCTCAGTTTTTTTAAAGATGATCTTTCAATTTAAAAAAAAGTTACGGGAATTTCGCAAAACGGAGACCAGATTTAGATTTCTGCTAAAATTTCGGGTTAAATGGGTCACTTTGGTAAGTTTCTAAGGCTAAAAAAAAAAAGTGATAGGCTTGGTCACCTAATCGTCGGTAAAGTGGCTGTCCAGCGTCGGTTTTTTTTAAGATTATCTTTCAATTTAAAAAAAAGTTAAAGGAATTTCGCAAAACGGAGACCAGATTTAGATTTCTGCTAAAATTTCGGGTTAAATGGTCACTTTGGTAAGTTTCTAGGGTGGAAAAAAAAAAGTTATAAGCTTGGTCACCGAATCGTCCATAATTTGGCTGTCCAGCGTCAAAGCGTCGGTTTTTTTTTTAAAGATGATCTTTCAATTTAAAAAAAAAAGTTACGGGAATTTCGCAAAACGGAGACCAGATTTAGATTTCTGCTAAAATTTCGGGTTAAATGGGTCACTTTGGTAAGTTTCTAAGGCTAAAAAAACAGTGATAGGCTTGGTCACCTAATCGTCGGTAAAGTGGCTGTCCAGCGTCAAAGCGTCAGTTTTTTTAAGATGATCTTTCAATTTAAAAAAAAGTTACTGGAATTTCGCAAAACGGAGACCAGATTTAGATTTCTCCTAAAATTTCGGGTTAAATGGGACACTTTGGTAAGTTTCTAGGGTGGAAAAAAAAGTTATAAGCTTGGTCACCGAATCGTCGATAAGTTGGCTGTCCAGCGTCAAAGCGTCGGTTTTTTTAAAGATGATCTTTTAATTTAAAAAAAAAGTTACGGGAATTTCGCAAAACGGAGACCAGATTTAGATTTCTGCTAAAATTTCGGGTTAAATGGGTCACTTTGGTAAGTTTCTAAGGCTAAAAAAAAAGTGATTGGCTTGGTCACCTAATCGTCGGTAAAGTGGCTGTCCAGCGTCGGTTTTTTTTAAAGATGATCTTTCAATTTAAAAAAAAGTTACAGGAATTTCGCAAAACGAAGACCAGATTTAGATTTCTGTTAAAATTTTGGGTTAAATGGGTCACTTTGGTAAGTTTCTAGGGTGGAAAAAAAAGTTATAAGCTTGGTCACCGAATCGTCGATAAGTTGGCTGTCCAGCGTCAAAGCGTCGGTTTTTTTTAAGATGATCTTTCAATTTAAAAAAACAGTTACTGGAATTTCGCAAAACGGAGACCAGATTTAGATTTCTGCTAAAATTTTGGGTTAAATGGGTCACTTTGGTAAGTTTCTAAGGCTAAAAAAAACAGTGATAGGCTTGGTCACCTAATCGTCGGTAAAGTGGCTGTCCAGCGTCAAAGCGTCAGTTTTTTTAAGATGATCTTTCAATTTAAAAAAAAGTTACAGGAATTTTGCAAAACGGAGACCAGATTTAGATTTCTGCTAAAATTTCGGGTTAAATGGGTCACTTTGGTAAGTTTCTAGGGTAGAAAAAAAAGGTATAAGCTTGGTCACCGAATCGTCGATAAGTTGGCTGTCCAGCGTCAAAGCGTCGGTTTTTTTAAAGATTATCTTTCAATTTAAAAAAAAATTACAGGAATTTCGCAAAACGGAGACCAGATTTAGATTTCTGCTAAAATTTCGGGTTAAATGGGTCACTTTGGTAAGTTTCTAAGACTAAAAAAAGTGATAGGCTTGGTCACCTAATCGTCGGTAAAGTGGTTGTCCAGCGTCGGTTTTTTTTTAAAGATGATCTTTCAATTTAAGAACAAAGTTACAGGAATTTCGCAAAACGGAGACCAGATTTAGATTTCTGCTAAAATTTTGGGTTAAATGGGTCACTTTGGTAAGTTTCTAAGGCTAAAAAAAACAGTGATAGGCTTGGTCACCTAATCGTCGGTAAAGTGGCTGTCCAGCGTCAAAGCCTCCGTTTTTTTTAAGATGATATTTCAATTTAAAAAAAAAAGTTACTGGAATTTCACAAAACGGAGACCAGATTTAGATTTCTGCTAAAAGTTCGGGTTAAATGGGTCACTTTGGTAAGTTTCTAGGGTGGAAAAAAAAAAGTTATAAGCTTGGTCACCGAATCGTCGATAAGTTGGCTGTCCAGCGTCAAAGCGTCGGTTTTTTAAAGATGATCTTTCAATTTAAAAAAAAGTTACTTGAATTTCGCAAAACGGAGACCAGATTTAGATTTCTGCTAAAATTTCGGGTTAAATGGGTCACTTTGGTAAGTTTCTAAGGCTAAAAAAAAGTGATAGGCTTGGTCACCTAATCGTCGGTAAAGTGGCTGTCCAGCGTCAAAGATGATCTTTCAATTTAAAAACAAAGTTACAGGAATTTCGCAAAACGGAGACCAGATTTAGATTTCTACTAAAATTTGGGGTTAAATGGGTCACTTTGGTAAGTTTCTAGGGTGGAAAAAAAGTTATAAGCTTGGTCACCGAATCGTCGATAAGTTGGCTGTCCAGCGTCAAAGCGTCGGTTTTTTTAAAGATGATCTTTCAATTTAAAAAAAAGTTACAGGAATTTCGCAAAACGGAGACAAGATTTAGATTTCTGCTAAAATTTTGGGTTAAATGGGTCACTTTGGTAAGTTTCTAAGGCTAAAAAAAACAGTGATAGGCTTGGTCACCTAATCGTCGGTAAAGTGGCTGTCCAGCGTCAAAGCGTCAGTTTTTTTTAAGATGATCTTTCAATTTAAAAAAAAGTTACTGGAATTTCGCAAAACGGAGACCAGATTTAGATTTCTGCTAAAATTTGGGGTTAAATGGGTCACTTTGGTAAGTTTCTAGGGTGGAAAAAAAAGTTATAAGCTTGGTCACCGAATCGTCGATAAGTTGGCTGTCCAGCGTCAAAGCGTCGGTTTTTTTAAAGATGATCTTTCAATTTAAAAAAAAATTTACAGGAATTTCGCAAAACGGAGACCAGATTTAGATTTCTGCTAAAATTTCGGGTTAAATGGGTCACTTTGGTAAGTTTCTAAGGCTAAAAAAAAAAGTGATAGGCTTGGTCACCTAATCGTCGTTAATGTGGCTGTCCAGCGTCAAAGCCTCAGTTTTTTTAAAGATGATCTTTCAATTTAAAAAAAGTTACAGGAATTTCGCAAAACGGAGACCAGATTTAGATTTCTGCTAAAATTTCGGGTTAAATGGGTCACTTTGGTAAGTTTCTAGGGTGGAAAAAAAGTTATAAGCTTGGTCACCGAATCGTTGATAATTTGGCTGTCCAGCGTCAAAGCGTCGGTTTTTTAAAAATGATCTTTCAATTTAAAAAAAAGTTACTGGAATTTCGCAAAACGGAGACCAGATTTAGATTTCTGCTAAAATTTCGGGTTAAATGGGTCACTTTGGTAAGTTTCTAAGGCTAAAAAAGTGATAGGCTTGGTCACCTAATCGTCGGTAAAGTGGCTGTCCAGCGTCAAAGCGTCAGTTTTTTTAAGATGATCTTTCAATTTAAAAAAAAGTTACTGGAATTTCGCAAAACGGAGACCAGATTTAGATTTCTGCTAAAATTTCGGGTTAAATGGGTCACTTTGGTAAGTTTCTAGGGTGGAAAAAAAAGTTATAAGCTTGGTCACCGAATAGTCGATAAGTTGGCTGTCCAGCGTCAAAGCGTCGGTTTTTTTAAAGATGATCTTTCAATTTAAAAAAAATGTTACGGGAATTTCGCAAAACGGAGACCAGATTTAGATTTCTGCTAAAATTTCGGGTTAAATGGGTCACTTTGGTAAGTTTCTAAGGCTAAAAAAAAAGTGATTGGCTTGGTCACCTAATCGTCGGTAAAGTGGCTGTCCAGCGTCGGTTTTTTTAAAGATGATCTTTCAATTTAAAAAAATGTTACAGGAATTTCGCAAAACGAAGACCAGATTTAGATTTCTGCTAAAATTTTGGGTTAAATGGGTCACTTTGGTAAGTTTCTAGGGTGGAAAAAAAAGGTATAAGCTTGGTCACCGAATCGTCGATAAGTTGGCTGTCCAGCGTCAAAGCGTCGGTTTTTTTAAGATGATCTTTCAATTTAAAAAAAAAGTTACAGGAATTTCGCAAACGGAGACAAGATTTAGATTTCTGCTAAAATTTTGGGTTAAATGGGTCACTTTGGTAAGTTTCTAAGGCTAAAAAAAACAGTGATAGGCTTGGTCACCTAATCGTCGGTAAAGTGGCTGTCCAGCGTCAAAGCTTCAGTTTTTTTTTTTAAGATGATCTTTCAATTTAAAAAAAAAGTTACAGGAATTTTGCAAAACGGAGACCAGATTTAGATTTCTCTAAAATTTCGGGTTAAATGGGTCACTTTGGTAAGTTTCTAGGGTAGAAAAAAAAAGTATAAGCTTGGTCACCGAATCGTCGATAAGTTGGCTGTCCAGCGTCAAAGCGTCGGTTTTTTTAAAGATTATCTTTCAATTTAAAAAAAAAATTACAGGAATTTCGCAAAACGGAGACCAGATTTAGATTTCTGCTAAAATTTCGGGTTAAATGGGTCACTTTGGTAAGTTTCTAAGACTAAAAAAAGTGATAGGCTTGGTCACCTAATCGTCGGTAAAGTGGTTGTCCAGCGTCGGTTTTTTTAAATATGATCTTTCAATTTAAAACAAAGTTACAGGAATTTCGCAAAACGGAGACCAGATTTAGATTTCTGCTAAAATTTTGGGTTAAATGGGTCACTTTGGTAAGTTTCTAAGGCTTAAAAAAAGTGATAGGCTTGGTCACCTAATCGTCGGTAAAGTGGCTGTCCAGCGTCAAAGCCTCAGTTTTTTTTTTTAAGATGATATATCAATTTAAAAAACTGGAATTTCACAAAACGGAGACCAGATTTAGATTTCTGCTAAAAGTTCGGGTGAAATGGGTCACTTTGGTAAGTTTCTAGGGTGGAAAAAAAAAGTTATAAGCTTGGTCACCGAATCGTCGATAAGTTGGCTGTCCAGCGTCAAAGCTTCGTTTTTAAAGATGATCTTTCAATTAAAAAAAAAGTTACGGGAATTTCGCAAAACGGAGACCAGATTTAGATTTCTGCTAAAATTTCGGGTTAAATGGGTCACTTTGGTAAGTTTCTAAGGCTAAACAAAAAGTGATTGGCTTGGTCACCTAATCGTCGGTAAAGTGGCTGTCCAGCGTCGGTTTTTTTAAAGATGATCTTTCAATTTAAAAAAAAGTTACAGGAATTTCGCAAAACGAATACCAGATTTAGATTTCTGCTAAAATTTTGGGTTAAATGGGTCACTTTGGTAAGTTTCTAGGGTGGAAAAAAAAAGTATAAGCTTGGTCACCGAATCGTCGATAAGTTGGCTGTCCAGCGTCAAAGCGTCGGTTTTTTTAAGATGATCTTTCAATTTAAAAAAAAATTACAGGAATTTCGCCAAACGGAGACCAGATTTAGATTTCTGCTAAAATTTCGGGTTAAATGGGTCACTTTGGTAAGTTTCTAAGGCTAAAAAAAACAGTGATAGGCTTGGTCACCTAATCGTCGGTAAAGTGGCTGTCCAGCGTCAAAGCGTCAGTTTTTTTAAGATGATCTTTCAATTTAAAAAAAAGTTACAGGAATTTCGCAAAACGGAGACCAGATTTAGATTTCTGCTAAAATTTCGGGTTAAATGGGTCACTTTGGTAAGTTTCTAGGGTGGAAAAAAAAAGGTATAAGCTTGGTCACCGAATCGTCGATAAGTTGGCTGTCCAGCGTCAAAGCGTCGGTTTTTTTAAAGATTATCTTTCAATTTAAAAACAAAGTTACAGGAATTTCGCAAAACGGAGACCAGATTTAGATTTCTGCTAAAATTTTGGGTTAAATGAGTCACTTTGGTAAGTTTCTAAGGCTAAAAAAAACAGTGATAGGCTTGGTCACCTAATCGTCGGTAAAGTGGCTGTCCAGCGTCAAAGCCTCAGTTTTTTTTAAGATGATATTTCAATTTAAAAAAAAGTTACTGGAATTTCACAAAACGGAGACCAGATTTAGATTTCTGCTAAAAGATCGGGTTAAATGGGTCACTTTGGTAAGTTTCTAGGGTGGAAAAAAGTTATAAGCTTGGTCACCGAAGCGTCGATAAGTTGGCTGTCCAGCGTCAAAGCGTCGGTTTTTTTAAAGATGATCTTTCAATTTAAAAAAGTTACGGGAATTTCGCAAAACGGAGACCAGATTTAGATTTCTGCTAAAATTTCGGGTTAAATGGGTCACTTTGGTAAGTTTCTAAGGCTAAAAAAAACAGTGATAGGCTTGGTCACCTAATCGTCGGTAAAGTGGCTGTCCAGCGTCAAAGCGTCAGTTTTTTTAAGATGATCTTTCAATTTAAAAAAGTTACTGGAATTTCGCAAAACGGAGACCAGATTTAGATTTCTCCTAAAATTTCGGGTTAAATGGGACACTTTAATAAGTTTCTAGGGTGGAAAAAAAAAAGTTATAAGCTTGGTCACCGAATAGTCGATAAGTTGGCTGTCCAGCGTCAAAGCTTCGTTTTTTTTAAAGATGATCTTTCAATTAAAAAAAAAAGTTACGGAATTTCGCAAAACGGAGACCAGATTTAGATTTCTGCTAAAATTTCGGGTTAAATGGGTCACTTTGGTAAGTTTCTAAGGCTAAACAAAAAGTGATTGTCTTGGTCACCTAATCGTCGGTAAAGTGGCTGTCCAGCGTCGGTTTTTTTAAAGATGATCTTTCAATTTAAAAAAAAGTTACAGGAATTTCGCAAAACGAATACCAGATTTAGATTTCTGCTAAAATTTTGGGTTAAATGGGTCACTTTGGTAAGTTTCTAGGGTGGAAAAAAAAGGTATAAGCTTGGTCACCGAATCGTCGATAAGTTGGCTGTCCAGCGTCAAAGCGTCGGTTTTTTTAAGATGATCTTTCAATTTAAAAAAAAGTTACAGGAATTTCGCCAAACGGAGACCAGATTTAGATTTCTGCTAAAATTTCGGGTTAAATGGGTCACTTTGGTAAGTTTCTAAGGCTAAAAAAAACAGTGATAGGCTTGGTCACCTAATCGTCGGTAAAGTGGCTGTCCAGCGTCAAAGCTTCAGTTTTTTTAAAGATGATCTTTCAATTTAAAAAAAAAAAAGTTACAGGAATTTTGCAAAACGGAGACCAGATTTAGATTTCTCTAAAATTTCGGGTTAAATGGGTCACTTTGGTAAGTTTCTAGGGTAGAAAAAAAAGGTATAAGCTTGGTCACCGAATCGTCGATAAGTTGGCTGTCCAGCGTCAAAGCGTCGGTTTTTTAAAGATTATCTTTCAATTTAAAAAACAAATTACAGGAATTTCGCAAAACGGAGACCAGATTTAGATTTCTGCTAAAATTTCGGGTTAAATGGGTCACTTTGGTAAGTTTCTAAGACTAAAAAAAAAAAGTGTGATAGGCTTGGTCACCTAATCGTCGGTAAAGTGGTTGTCCAGCGTCGGTTTTTTTAAATATGATCTTTCAATTTAAAACAAAGTTACAGGAATTTCGCAAAACGGAGACCAGATTTAGATTTCTGCTAAAATTTTGGGTTAAATGGGCCACTTTGGTAAGTTTCTAAGGCTTAAAAAAAAAAGTGATAGGCTTGGTCACCTAATCGTCGGTAAAGTGGCTGTCCAGCGTCAAAGCCTCAGTTTTTTTTAAGATGATATATCAATTTAAAAAAAAAAAAGTTACTGGAATTTCACAAAACGGAGACCAGATTTAGATTTCTGCTAAAAGTTCGGGTTAAATGGGTCACTTTGGTAAGTTTCTAGGGTGGAAAAAAAAAAAGTTATAAGCTTGGTCACCGAATCGTCGATAAGTTGGCTGTCCAGCGTCAAAGCTTCGTTTTTTTTAAAGATGATCTTTCAATTAAAAAAAAAAGTTACGGAATTTCGCAAAACGGAGACCAGATTTAGATTTCTGCTAAAATTTCGGGTTAAATGGGTCACTTTGGTAAGTTTCTAAGGCTAAACAAAAGTGATTGGCTTGGTCACCTAATCGTCGGTAAAGTGGCTGTCCAGCGTCGGTTTTTTAAAGATGATCTTTCAATTTAAAAAAAAAGTTACAGGAATTTCGCAAAACGAATACCAGATTTAGATTTCTGCTAAAATTTTGGGTTAAATGGGTCACTTTGGTAAGTTTCTAGGGTGGAAAAAAAAAAAATAAGTATAAGCTTGGTCACCGAATCGTCGATAAGTTGGCTGTCCAGCGTCAAAGCGTCGGTTTTTTTAAGATGATCTTTCAATTTAAAAAAAAAGTTACAGGAATTTCGCCAAACGGAGACCAGATTTAGATTTCTGCTAAAATTTCGGGTTAAATGGGTCACTTTGGTAAGTTTCTAAGGCTAAAAAAAACAGTGATAGGCTTGGTCACCTAATCGTCGGTAAAGTGGCTGTCCAGCGTCAAAGCGTCAGTTTTTTTAAGATGATCTTTCAATTTAAAAAAAAAGTTACAGGAATTTCGCAAAACGGAGACCAGATTTAGATTTCTGCTAAAATTTCGGGTTAAATGGGTCACTTTGGTAAGTTTCTAGGGTGGAAAAAAAAGGTATAAGCTTGGTCACCGAATCGTCGATAAGTTGGCTGTCCAGCGTCAAAGCGTCGGTTTTTTTAAAGATTATCTTTCAATTTAAAAACAAAGTTACAGGAATTTCGCAAAACGGAGACCAGATTTAGATTTCTGCTAAAATTTTGGGTTAAATGAGTCACTTTGGTAAGTTTCTAAGGCTAAAAAAAACAGTGATAGGCTTGGTCACCTAATCGTCGGTAAAGTGGCTGTCCAGCGTCAAAGCCTCAGTTTTTTTTAAGATGATATTTCAATTTAAAAAAAAGTTACTGGAATTTCACAAAACGGAGACCAGATTTAGATTTCTGCTAAAAGATCGGGTTAAATGGGTCACTTTGGTAAGTTTCTAGGGTGGAAAAAAAAAAGTTATAAGCTTGGTCACCGAATCGTCGATAAGTTGGCTGTCCAGCGTCAAAGCGTCGGTTTTTTTAAAGATGATCTTTCAATTTAAAAAAAAAAAAGTTACGGGAATTTCGCAAAACGGAGACCAGATTTAGATTTCTGCTAAAATTTCGGGTTAAATGGGTCACTTTGGTAAGTTTCTAAGGCTAAAAAAGTGATAGGCTTGGTCACCTAATCGTCGGTAAAGTGGCTGTCCAGCGTCGGTTTTTTTAAAGATGATCTTTCAATTTAAAAACAAAGTTACAGGAATTTCGCAAAACGGAGACAAGATTTAGATTTCTACTAAAATTTGGGGTTAAAAGGGTCACTTTGGTAAGTTTCTAGGGTGGAAAAAAAAGTTATAAGCTTGGTCACCGAATCGTCGATAAGTTGGCTGTCCAGCGTCAAAGCGTCGGTTTTTTTAAAGATGATCTTTCAATTTAAAAAAAAAGTTACGGAATTTCGCAAAACGGAGACCAGATTTAGATTTCTGCTAAAATTTCGGGTTAAATGGGTCACTTTGGTAAGTTTCTAAGGCTAAAAAAAACAGTGATAGGCTTGGTCACCTAATCGTCGGTAAAGTGGCTGTCCAGCGTCAAAGCGTCAGTTTTTTTAAGATGATCTTTCAATTTAAAAAAAAAAGTTACTGGAATTTCGCAAAACGGAGACCAGATTTAGATTTCTCCTAAAATTTCGGGTTAAATGGGACACTTTAATAAGTTTCTAGGGTGGAAAAAAAAAGTTATAAGCTTGGTCACCGAATAGTCGATAAGTTGGCTGTCCAGCGTCAAAGCTTCGTTTTTTTTAAAGATGATCTTTCAATTAAAAAAAAGTTACGGGAATTTCGCAAAACGGAGACCAGATTTAGATTTCTGCTAAAATTTCGGGTTAAATGGGTCACTTTGGTAAGTTTCTAAGGCTAAATAAAAAGTGATTGGCTTGGTCACCTAATCGTCGGTAAAGTGGCTGTCCAGCGTCGGTTTTTTTAAAGATGATCTTTCAATTTAAAAAAGTTACAGGAATTTCGCAAAACGAATACCAGATTTAGATTTCTGCTAAAAGTTTGGGTTAAATGGGTCACTTTGGTAAGTTTCTAGGGTGGAAAAAAAAAGGTATAAGCTTGGTCACCGAATCGTCGATAAGTTGGCTGTCCAGCGTCAAAGCGTCGGTTTTTTTAAGATGATCTTTCAATTTAAAAAAAAAGTTACAGGAATTTCGCCAAACGGAGACCAGATTTAGATTTCTGCTAAAATTTCGGGTTAAATGGGTCACTTTGGTAAGTTTCTAAGGCTAAAAAAAACAGTGATAGGCTTGGTCACCTAATCGTCGGTAAAGTGGCTGTCCAGCGTCAAAGCGTCAGTTTTTTTAAGATGATCTTTCAATTTAAAAAAAAGTTACAGGAATTTCGCAAAACGGAGACCAGATTTAGATTTCTGCTAAAATTTCGGGTTAAATGGGTCACTTTGGTAAGTTTCTAGGGTGCAAAAAAAAACTTGGTCACCGAATCGTCGATAAGTTGGCTGTCCAGCGTCAAAGCGTCGGTTTTTTTAAAGATTATCTTTCAATTTAAAAACAAAGTTACAGGAATTTCGCAAAACGGAGACCAGATTTAGATTTCTGCTAAAATTTTGGGTTAAATGAGTCACTTTGGTAAGTTTCTAAGGCTAAAAAAAACAGTGATAGGCTTGGTCACCTAATCGTCGGTAAAGTGGCTGTCCAGCGTCAAAGCCTCAGTTTTTTTAAGATGATATTTCAATTTAAAAAAGTTACTGGAATTTCACAAAACGGAGACCAGATTTAGATTTCTGCTAAAAGATCGGGTTTAATGGGTCACTTTGGTAAGTTTCTAGGGTGGAAAAAAAAAGTTATAAGCTTGGTCACCGAAGCGTCGATAAGTTGGCTGTCCAGCGTCAAAGCGTCGGTTTTTTTAAAGATGATCTTTCAATTTAAAAACAAAGTTACGGGAATTTCGCAAAACGGAGACCAGATTTAGATTTCTGCTAAAATTTCGGGTTAAATGGGTCACTTTGGTAAGTTTCTAAGGCTAAAAAAAACAGTGATAGGCTTGGTCACCTAATCGTCGGTAAAGTGGCTGTCCAGCGTCGGTTTTTTTAAAGATGATCTTTCAATTTAAAAACAAAGTTACAGGAATTTCGCAAAACGGAGACCAGATTTAGATTTCTGCTAAAATTTCGGGTTAAAGGGTCACTTTGGTAAGTTTCTAGGGTGGAAAAAAAGTTATAAGCTTGGTCACCGAATCGTAGATAAGTTGGCTGTCCAGCGTCAAAGCGTCGGTTTTTTTAAAGATGATCTTTCAATTTAAAAACAAAGTTACAGGAATTTCGCAAAACGGAGACCAGATTTAGATTTCTGCTAAAATTTCGGGTTAAAAGGGTCACTTTGGTAAGTTTCTAGGGTGGAAAAAAAAGTTATAAGCTTGGTCACCGAATCGTCGATAAGTTGGCTGTCCAGCGTCAAAGCGTCGGTTTTTTTAAAGATGATCTTTCAATTTAAAAAAAAAAGTGATAGGCTTGGTCACCGAATCGTTACGGGAATTTCGCAAAACGAAGACCAGATTTAGATTTCTGCTAAAATTTCGGGTTAAATGGGTCACTTTGGTAAGTTTCTAAGGCTAAAAAAACAGTGATAGGCTTGGTCACTAATCGTCGGTAAAGTGGCTGTCCAGCGTCGGTTTTTAAAGATGATCTTTCAATTTAAAAAAAAGTTACTGGAATTTCGCAAAACGGAGACCAGATTTAGATTTCTCCTAAAATTTCGGGTTAAATGGGACACTTTAATAAGTTTCTAGGGTGGAAAAAAAAAAGTTACAGTTATAAGCTTGGTCACCGAATAGTCGATAAGTTGGCTGTCCAGCGTCAAAGCTTCGTTTTTTTAAAGATGATCTTTCAATTAAAAAAAAAGTTACGGGAATTTCGCAAAACGGAGACCAGATTTAGATTTCTGCTAAAATTTCGGGTTAAATGGGTCACTTTGGTAAGTTTCTAAGGCTAAACAAAAAGTGATTGGCTTGGTCACCTAATCGTCGGTAAAGTGGCTGTCCAGCGTCGGTTTTTTTAAAGATGATCTTTCAATTTAAAAAAAAAAAGTTACAGGAATTTCGCAAAACGAATACCAGATTTAGATTTCTGCTAAAATTTTGGGTTAAATGGGTCACTTTGGTAAGTTTCTAGGGTGGAAAAAAAAAAAAAGGTATAAGCTTGGTCACCGAATCGTCGATAAGTTGGCTGTCCAGCGTCAAAGCGCCGGTTTTTTTAAGATGATCTTTCAATTTAAAAAAAAAATTACAGGAATTTCGCCAAACGGAGACCAGATTTAGATTTCTGCTAAAATTTCGGGTTAAATGGGTCACTTTGGTAAGTTTCTAAGGCTAAAAAAAACAGTGATAGGCTTGGTCACCTAATCGTCGGTAAAGTGGCTGTCCAGCGTCAAAGCGTCAGTTTTTTTAAGATGATCTTTCAATTTAAAAAAAAGTTACAGGAATTTCGCAAAACGGAGACCAGATTTAGATTTCTGCTAAAATTTCGGGTTAAATGGGTCACTTTGGTAAGTTTCTAGGGTGCAAAAAAAAGGTATAAGCTTGGTCACCGAATCGTCGATAAGTTGGCTGTCCAGCGTCAAAGCGTCGGTTTTTTTAAAGATTATCTTTCAATTTAAAAACAAAGTTACAGGAATTTCGCAAAACGGAGACCAGATTTAGATTTCTGCTAAAATTTTGGGTTAAATGAGTCACTTTGGTAAGTTTCTAAGGCTAAAAAAGTGATAGGCTTGGTCACCTAATCGTCGGTAAAGTGGCTGTCCAGCGTCAAAGCCTCAGTTTTTTTTTTAAGATGATATTTCAATTTAAAAAAAAGTTACTGGAATTTCACAAAACGGAGACCAGATTTAGATTTCTGCTAAAAGATCGGGTTTAATGGGTCACTTTGGTAAGTTTCTAGGGTGGAAAAAAAGTTATAAGCTTGGTCACCGAAGCGTCGATAAGTTGGCTGTCCAGCGTCAAAGCGTCGGTTTTTTTAAAGATGATCTTTCAATTTAAAAACAAAGTTACAGGAATTTCGCAAAACGGAGACCAGATTTAGATTTCTGCTAAAATTTCGGGTTAAATGGGTCACTTTGGTAAGTTTCTAAGGCTAAAAAAAAGTGATAGGCTTGGTCACCTAATCGTCGGTAAAGTGGCTGTCCAGCGTCGGTTTTTTTAAAGATGATCTTTCAATTTAAAAACAAAGTTACAGGAATTTCGCAAAACGGAGACCAGATTTAGATTTCTGCTAAAATTTCGGGTTAAAGGGTCACTTTGGTAAGTTTCTAGGGTGGAAAAAAAAAAAAAAATTTATAAGCTTGGTCACCGAATCGTAGATAAGTTGGCTGTCCAGCGTCAAAGCGTCGGTTTTTAAAGATGATCTTTCAATTTAAAAACAAAGTTACAGGAATTTCGCAAAACGGAGACCAGATTTAGATTTCTGCTAAAATTTCGGGTTAAAAGGGTCACTTTGGTAAGTTTCTAGGGTGGAAAAAAAAGTTATAAGCTTGGTCACCGAATCGTCGATAAGTTGGCTGTCCAGCGTCAAAGCGTCGGTTTTTTTAAAGATGATCTTTCAATTTAAAAAAAAAAAAAAGTTACAGGAATTTCGCAAAACGGAGACCAGATTTAGATTTCTGCTAAAATTTCGGGTTAAATGGGTCACTTTGGTAAGTTTCTAAGGCTAAAAAAGTGATAGGCTTGGTCACCTAATCGTCGGTAAAGTGGCTGTCCAGCGTCGGTTTTTTAAAGATGATCTTTCAATTTAAAAACAAAGTTACAGGAATTTCGCAAAACGGAGACCAGATTTAGATTTCTGCTAAAATTTCGGGTTAAATGGGTCACTTTGGTAAGTTTCTAGGGTGGAAAAAAAAAGTTATAAGCTTGGTCACCGAATCGTCGATAAGTTGGCTGTCCAGCGTCAAAGCGTCGGTTTTTAAAGATGATCTTTCAATTTAAAAAAAGTTACGGAATTTCGCAAAACGGAGACCAGATTTAGATTTCTGCTAAAATTTCGGGTTAAATGGGTCACTTTGGTAAGTTTCTAAGGCTAAAAAAAACAGTGATAGGCTTGGTCACCTAATCGTCGGTAAAGTGGCTGTCCAGCGTCAAAGCGTCAGTTTTTTTTAAGATGATCTTTCAATTTAAAAAAAAGTTACTGGAATTTCGCAAAACCCAGACCAGATTTAGATTTCTGCTAAAATTTCGGGTTAAATGGGTCACTTTGGTAAGTTTCTAAGGCTAAAAAAAAGTGATTGGCTTGGTCACCTAATCGTCCGTAAAGTGGCTGTACAGCGTCGGTTTTTTTTTAAGATGATCTTTCAATTTTAAAAAATGTTACAGGAATTTCGCAAAACGAAGACCAGATTTAGATTTCTGCTAAAATTTCAGGTTAAATGGGTCACTTTGGTAAGTTTCTAAGGCTAAAACAAAAGTGATTGGCTTGGTCACCTAATCGTCGGTAGGGTGGCTGTCCAGCGTCAAAGCGTCAGTTTTTTTAAAGATGATCTTTCAATTTTAAAAAATGTTACAGGAATTTCGCAAAACGGAGACCAGATTTAGATTTCTGCTAAAATTTCGGGTTAAATGGGTCACTTTGGTAAGTTTCTAAGGCTAAAAAAAAAAGTGATAGGCTTGGTCACCTAATCGTCGGTAAAGTGGCTGTCCAGCGTCGGTTTTTTTAAAGATGATCTTTCAATTTAAAAACAAAGTTACAGGAATTTCGCAAAACGGAGACCAGATTTAGATTTCTGCTAAAAGTTCGGGTTAAATGGGTCACTTTGGTAAGTTTCTAGGGTGGAAAAAAAAAAACAGTTATAAGCTTGGTCACCGAAGCGTTGATAAGTTGGCTGTCCAGCCTCAAAGCCTCAGTTTTTTTTTAGATGATATATCAATTTAAAAAAAAAGTTACTGGAATTTCAAAAACGGAGACCAGATTTAGATTTCTGCTAAAAGTTCGGGTTAAATGGGTCACTTTGGTAAGTTTCTAGGGTGGAAAAAAAGTTATAAGCTTGGTCACCGAATCGTTGATAAGTTGGCTGACCAGCGTCAAAGCGTCGGTTTTTTTAAAGATGATCTTTCAATTTAAAAAAAAATTTACAGGAATTTCGCAAAACGGAGACCAGATTTAGATTTCTGCTAAAATTTCGGGTTAAATGGGTCACTTTGGTAAGTTTCTAAGGCAAAAAAAACAGTGATAGGCTTGGTCACCTAATCGTCGGTAAAGTGGCTGTCCAGCGTCAAAGCCTCGGTTTTTTTAAAGATGATCTTTCAATTTAAAAAAAAAGTTACGGGAATTTCGCAAAACGGAGACCAGATTTAGATTTCTGCTAAAATTTCGGGTTAAATGGGTCACTTTGGTAAGTTTCTAAGGCTAAAAAAAAGTGATAGGCTTGGTCACCTAATCGTCGGTAAAGTGGCTGTCCAGCGTCGGTTTTTTTAAAGATGATCTTTCAATTTAAAAACAAAGTTACAGGAATTTCGCAAAACGGAGACCAGATTTAGATTTCTGCTAAAAGTTCGGGTTAAATGGGTCACTTTGGTAAGTTTCTAGGGTGGAAAAAAAGTTATAAGCTTGGTCACCGAAGCGTTGATAAGTTGGCTGTCCAGCCTCAAAGCCTCAGTTTTTTTTTTAGATGATATATCAATTTAAAAAAAAAAGTTACTGGAATTTCACAAAACGGAGACCAGATTTAGATTTCTGCTAAAAGTTCGGGTTAAATGGGTCACTTTGGTAAGTTTCTAGGGTGGAAAAAAAAAGTTATAAGCTTGGTCACCGAAGCGTTGATAAGTTGGCTGTCCAGCGTCAAAGCGTCGGTTTTTTTAAAGATGATCTTTCAATTTAAAAAAAGTTACGGGAATTTCGCAAAACGGAGACCAGATTTAGATTTCTGCTAAAATTTCGGGTTAAATGGGTCACTTTGGTAAGTTTCTAAGGCTAAAAAAGTGATAGGCTTGGTCACCTAATCGTCGGTAAAGTGGCTGTCCAGCGTCGGTTTTTTAAAGATGATCTTTCAATTTAAAAACAAAGTTACAGGAATTTCGCAAAACGGAGACAAGATTTAGATTTCTACTAAAATTTGGGGTTAAAAGGGTCACTTTGGTAAGTTTCTAGGGTGGAAAAAAAAAAGAGTTATAAGCTTGGTCACCGAATCGTCGATAAGTTGGCTGTCCAGCGTCAAAGCGTCGGTTTTTAAAGATGATCTTTCAATTTAAAAAAAGTTACGGAATTTCGCAAAACGGAGACCAGATTTAGATTTCTGGTAAAATTTCGGGTTAAATGGGTCACTTTGGTAAGTTTCTAAGGCTAAAAAAAAGTGATAGGCTTGGTCACCGAATCGTCGATAAGTTGGCTGTCCAGCGTCAAAGCGTCGGTTTTTTTAAGATGATCTTTCAATTTAAAAAAAAGTTACAGGAATTTCGCCAAACGGAGACAAGATTTAGATTTCTGCTAAAATTTTGGGTTAAATGGGTAACTTTGGTAAGTTTCTAAGGCTAAAAAAAACAGTGATAGGCTTGGTCACCTAATCGTCGGTAAAGTGGCTGTCCAGCGTCAAAGCTTCAGTTTTTTTAAGATTATCTTTCAATTTAAAAAAAAAGTTACAGGAATTTTGCAAAACGGAGACCAGATTTAGATTTCTGCTAAAATTTCGGGTTAAATGGGTCACTTTGGTAAGTTTCTAGGGTAGAAAAAAAAGGTATAAGCTTGGTCACCGAATCGTCGATAAGTTGGCTGTCCAGCGTCAAAGCGTCGGTTTTTTTAAAGATTATCTTTCAATTTAAAAAAAAATTACAGGAATTTCGCAAAACGGAGACCAGATTTAGATTTCTGCTAAAATTTCGGGTTAAATGGGTCACTTTGGTAAGTTTCTAAGACTAAAAAAAGTGATAGGCTTGGTCACCTAATCGTCGGTAAAGTGGTTGTCCAGCGTCGGTTTTTTTAAATATGATCTTTCAATTTAAGAACAAAGTTACAGGAATTTCGCAAAACGGAGACCAGATTTAGAATTCTGCTAAAATTTTGGGTTAAATGGGTCACTTTGGTAAGTTTCTAAGGCTAAAAAAAAAAAAAAAAAACAGTGATAGGCTTGGTCACCTAATCGTCGGTAAAGTGGCTGTCCAGCGTCAAAGCGTCAGTTTTTTTAAGATGATCTTTCAATTTAAAAAAAAATTACAGGAATTTTGCAAAACGGAGACCAGATTTAGATTTCTGCTAAAATTTCGGGTTAAATGGGTCACTTTGGTAAGTTTCTAGGGTAGAAAAAAGGTATAAGCTTGGTCACCGAATCGTCGATAAGTTGGCTGTCCAGCGTCAAAGCGTCGGTTTTTTTAAAGATTATCTTTCAATTTAAAAAAAAATTACAGGAATTTTGCAAAACGGAGACCAGATTTAGATTTCTGCTAAAATTTCGGGTTAAATGGGTCACTTTGGTAAGTTTCTAAGACTAAAAAAAGTGATAGGCTTGGTCACCTAATCGTCGGTAAAGTGGTTGTCCAGCGTCGGTTTTTTTAAAGATGATCTTTCAATTTAAGAACAAAGTTACAGGAATTTCGCAAAACGGAGACCAGATTTAGATTTCTGCTAAAATTTTGGGTTAAATGGGTCACTTTGGTAAGTTTCTAAGGCTAAAAAAAACAGTGATAGGCTTGGTCACCTAATCGTCGGTAAAGTGGCTGTCCAGCGTCAAAGCCTCCGTTTTTTTAAGATGATATTTCAATTTAAAAAAAAGTTACTGGTATTTCGCAAAACGGAGACCAGATTTAGATTTCTGCTAAAAGTTCGGGTTAAATGGGTCACTTTGGTAAGTTTCTAGGGTGGAAAAAAAAAGTTATAAGCTTGGTCACCGAAGCGTCGATAAGTTGGCTGTCCAGCGTCAAAGCGTCGGTTTTTTTAAAAATGATCTTTCAATTTAAAAAAAAAAAAAAGTTACGGGAATTTCGCACAACGGAGACCAGATTTAGATTTCTGCTAAAATTTCGGGTTAAATGGGTCACTTTGGCAAGTTTCTAAGGCTAAAAAAAAAAAGTGATAGGCTTGGTCACCTAATCGTCGGTAAAGTGGCTGTCCAGCGTCGGTTTTTAAAGATGATCTTTCAATTTAAAAACAAAGTTACAGGAATTTCGCAAAACGGAGACCAGATTTAGATTTCTACTAAAATTTGGGGTTAAATGGGTCACTTTGGTAAGTTTCTAGGGTGGGAAAAAAAAGTTATAAGCTTGGTCACCGAATCGTCGATAAGTTGGCTGTCCAGCGTCAAAGCGTCGGTTTTTTTAAAGATGATCTTTCAATTTAAAAAAAAAGTTACAGGAATTTCGCAAAACGGAGACCAGATTTAGATTTCTGCTAAAATTTTGGGTTAAATGGGTCACTTTGGTAAGTTTCTAAGGCTAAAAAAAACAGTGATAGGCTTGGTCACCTAATCGTCGGTAAAGTGGCTGTCCAGCGTCAAAGCCTCAGTTTTTTTAATATGATATTTCAATTTAAAAAAGTTACTGGAATTTCGCAAAACGGAGACCAGATTTAGATTTCTGCTAAAAGTTCGGGTTAAATATGTCACTTTGGTAAGTTTCTAGGGTGGAAAAAAAAAAGTTATAAGCTTGGTCACCGAATCGTCGATAAGTTGGCTGTCCAGCGTCAAAGCGTCGGTTTTTTTAAATATGATCTTTCAATTTAAAAAAATTTACAGGAATTTCGCAAAACGGAGACCAGATTTAGATTTCTGCTAAAATTTCGGGTTAAATGGGTCACTTTGGTAAGTTTCTAAGGCTAAAAAAGTGATAGGCTTGGTCACCTAATCGTCGGTAAAGTGGCTGTCCAGCGTCGGTTTTTTTAAAGATGATCTTTCAATTTAAAAAAAAGTTACAGGAATTTCGCAAAACGGAGACCAGATTTAGATTTCTGCTAAAATTTCGGGTTAAATGGGTCACTTTGGTAAGTTTCTAGGGTGGAAAAAAAAGTTATAAGCTTGGTCACCGAATCGTCGATAATTGGCTGTCCAGCGTCAAAGCGTCGGTTTTTTTAAAGATGATCTTTCAATTTAAAAAAAAAAAGTTACAGGAATTTCGCAAAACGGAGACCAGATTTAGATTTCTGCTAAAATTTCGGGTTAAATGGGTCACTTTGGTAAGTTTCTAAAAAAAAAAACAGTGATAGGCTTGGTCACCTAATCGTCGGTAAAGTGGCTGTCCAGCGTCAAAGCGTCAGTTTTTTAAGATGATCTTTCAATTTAAAAAAAAAAAAGTTACTGGAATTTCGCAAAACGGAGACCAGATTTAGATTTCTCTAAAATTTCGGGTTAAATGGGACACTTTAATAAGTTTCTAGGGTGGAAAAAAAAAGTTATAAGCTTGGTCACCGAATAGTCGATAAGTTGGCTGTCCAGCGTCAAAGCGTCGGTTTTTAAAGATGATCTTTTAATTAAAAAAAGTTACGGGAATTTCGCAAAACGGAGACCAGATTTAGATTTCTGCTAAAATTTCGGGTTAAATGGGTCACTTTGGTAAGTTTCTAAGGCTAAAAAAAAAGTGATTGGCTTGGTCACCTAATCGTCGGTAAAGTGGCTGTCCAGCGTCGGTTTTTTTTTTTAAAGATGATCTTTCAATTTAAAAAAAATGTTACAGGAATTTCGCAAAACGAAGACCAGATTTAGATTTCTGCTAAAATTTTGGGTTAAATGGGTCACTTTGGTAAGTTTCTAGGGTGGAAAAAAGGTATAAGCTTGGTCACCGAATCGTCGATAAGTTGGCTGTCCAGCGTCAAAGCGTCGGTTTTTTTAAGATGATCTTTCAATTTAAAAAAACAGTTACAGGAATTTCGCCAAACGGAGACAAGATTTAGATTTCTGCTAAAATTTTGGGTTAAATGGGTCACTTTGGTAAGTTTCTAAGGCTAAAAAAAAAACAGTGATAGGCTTGGTCACCTAATCGTCGGTAAAGTGGCTGTCCAGCGTCAAAGCTTCAGTTTTTTTAAGATGATCTTTCAATTTAAAAAAAAAAAAGTTACAGGAATTTCGCAAAACGGAGACCAGATTTAGATTTCTCCTAAAATTTCGGGTTAAATGGGTCACTTTGGTAAGTTTCTAGGGTAGAAAAAAAAGGTATAAGCTTGGTCACCGAATCGTCGATAAGTTGGCTGTCCAGCGTCAAAGCGTCGGTTTTTTTAAAGATTATCTTTCAATTTAAAAAAAAAAATTACAGGAATTTCGCAAAACGGAGACCAGATTTAGATTTCTGCTAAAATTTCGGGTTAAATGGGTCACTTTGGTAAGTTTCTAAGACTAAAAAAAAAAAGTGATAGGCTTGGTCACCTAATCGTCGGTAAAGTGGTTGTCCAGCGTCGGTTTTTTTAAATATGATCTTTCAATTTAAAAACAAAGTTACAGGAATTTCGCAAAACGGAGACCAGATTTAGATTTCTGCTAAAATTTTGGGTTAAATGGGTCACTTTGGTAAGTTTCTAAGGCTTAAAAACAGTGATAGGCTTGGTCACCTAATCGTCGGTAAAGTGGCTGTCCAGCGTCAAAGCCTCAGTTTTTTTTTAAAGATGATATTTCAATTTAAAAAAAAATGTTACTGGAATTTCACAAAACGGAGACCAGATTTAGATTTCTGCTAAAAGTTCGGGTTAAATGGGTCACTTTGGTAAGTTTCTAGGGTGGAAAAAAGTTATAAGCTTGGTCACCGAATCGTCGATAAGTTGGCTGTCCAGCGTCAAAGCGTCGTTTTTTTAAAGATGATCTTTCAATTTAAAAAAAAAGTTACAGGAATTTCGCAAAACGGAGACCAGATTTAGATTTCTGCTAAAATTTCGGGTTAAATGGGTCACTTTGGTAAGTTTCTAAGGCTAAAAAAAAGTGATTGGCTTGGTCACCTAATCGTCGGTAAAGTGGCTGTCCAGCGTCGGTTTTTTTAAAGATGATATTTCAATTTAAAAAAAAGTTACAGGAATTTCGCAAAACGAAGACCAGATTTAGATTTCTGCTAAAATTTTGGTTAAATGGGTCACTTTGGTAAGTTTCTAGGGTGGAAAAAAAAAGTATAAGCTTGGTCACCGAATCGTCGATAAGTTGGCTGTCCAGCGTCAAAGCGTCGGTTTTTTTAAGATGATCTTTCAATTTAAAAAAAGTTACAGGAATTTCGCCAAACGGAGACCAGATTTAGATTTCTGCTAAAATTTCGGGTTAAATGGGTCACTTTGGTAAGTTTCTAAGGCTAAAAAAACAGTGATAGGCTTGGTCACCTAATCGTCGGTAAAGTGGCTGTCCAGCGTCAAAGCGTCAGTTTTTTTAAGATGATCTTTCAATTTAAAAAAAAGTTACAGGAATTTTGCAAAACGGAGACCAGATTTAGATTTCTCCTAAAATTTCGGGTTAAATGGGTCACTTTGGTAAGTTTCTAGGGTAGAAAAAAAAAAAGGTATAAGCTTGGTCACCGAATCGTCGATAAGTTGGCTGTCCAGCGTCAAAGCGTCGGTTTTTTTAAAGATTATCTTTCAATTTAAAAAAAAAAAATTACAGGAATTTCGCAAAACGGAGACCAGATTTAGATTTCTGCTAAAATTTCGGGTTAAATGGGTCACTTTGGTAAGTTTCTAAGACTAAAAAAGTGATAGGCTTGGTCACCTAATCGTCGGTAAAGTGGTTGTCCAGCGTCGGTTTTTTTAAATATGATCTTTCAATTTAAGAACAAAGTTACAGGAATTTCGCAAAACGGAGACCAGATTTAGATTTCTGCTAAAATTTTGGGTTAAATGGGTCACTTTGGTAAGTTTCTAAGGCTTAAAAAAACAGTGATAGGCTTGGTCACCTAATCGTCGGTAAAGTGGCTGTCCAGCGTCAAAGCCTCAGTTTTTTTAAGATGATATATCAATTTAAAAAGTTACTGGAATTTCACAAAACGGAGACCAGATTTAGATTTCTGCTAAAAGTTCGGGTTAAATGGGTCACTTTGGTAAGTTTCTAGGGTGGAAAAAAAAAGTTATAAGCTTGGTCACCGAAGCGTCGATAAGTTGGCTGTCCAGCGTCAAAGCTTCGTTTTTTTTAAAGATGATCTTTCAATTAAAAAAAAAAAAGTTACGGAATTTCGCAAAACGGAGACCAGATTTAGATTTCTGCTAAAATTTCGGGTTAAATGGGTCACTTTGGTAAGTTTCTAAGGCTAAAAAAAAAGTGATTGGCTTGGTCACCTAATCGTCGGTAAAGTGGCTGTCCAGCGTCGGTTTTTTAAAGATGATCTTTCAATTTAAAAAAAAAAAAAGTTACAGGAATTTCGCAAAACGAATACCAGATTTAGATTTCTGCTAAAATTTTGGGTTAAATGGGTCACTTTGGTAAGTTTCTAGGGTGGAAAAAAAAATAAAAGGTATAAGCTTGGTCACCGAATCGTCGATAAGTTGGCTGTCCAGCGTCAAAGCGTCGGTTTTTTTTTAAGATGATCTTTCAATTTAAAAAAAAGTTACAGGAATTTCGCAAAACGGAGACCAGATTTAGATTTCTGCTAAAATTTCGGGTTAAATGGTTCACTTTGGTAAGTTTCTAAGGCTAAAAAAAACAGTGATAGGCTTGGTCACCTAATCGTCGGTAAAGTGGCTGTCCAGCGTCAAAGCGTCAGTTTTTTTTAAGATGATCTTTCAATTTAAAAAAAAAAAGTTACAGGAATTTCGCAAAACGGAGACCAGATTTAGATTTCTGCTAAAATTTCGGGTTAAATGGGTCACTTTGGTAAGTTTCTAGGGTGGAAAAAAAAGGTATAAGCTTGGTCACCTAATCGTCGATAAGTTGGCTGTCCAGCGTCAAAGCGTCGGTTTTTTTAAAGATTATCTTTCAATTTAAAAAAAAAAGTTACAGGAATTTCGCAAAACGGAGACCAGATTTAGATTTCTGCTAAAATTTTGGGTTAAATGAGTCACTTTGGTAAGTTTCTAAGGCTAAAAACAGTGATAGGCTTGGTCACCTAATCGTCGGTAAAGTGGCTGTCCAGCGTCAAAGCCTCAGTTTTTTTTAAGATGATATTTCAATTTAAAAAAAGTTACTGGAATTTCACAAAACGGAGACCAGATTTAGATTTCTGCTAAAAGATCGGGTTAAATGGGTCACTTTGGTAAGTTTCTAGGGTGGAAAAAAAGTTATAAGCTTGGTCACCGAATCGTCGATAAGTTGGCTGTCCAGCGTCAAAGCGTCGGTTTTTTTAAAGATGATCTTTCAATTTAAAAAAAAAGTTACGGGAATTTCGCAAAACGGAGACCAGATTTAGATTTCTGCTAAAATTTCGGGTTAAATGGGTCACTTTAGTAAGTTTCTAAGGCTAAAAAAGTGATAGGCTTGGTCACCTAATCGTCGGTAAAGTGGCTGTCCAGCGTCGGTTTTTTTTTTAAAGATGATCTTTCAATTTAAAAACAAAGTTACAGGAATTTCGCAAAACGGAGACAAGATTTAGATTTCTACTAAAATTTGGGGTTAAAAGGGTCACTTTGGTAAGTTTCTAGGGTGGAAAAAAAAAATAAGCTTGGTCACCGAATCGTCGATAAGTTGGCTGTCCAGCGTCAAAGCGTCGGTTTTTTTAAAGATGATCTTTCAATTTAAAAAAGTTACGGAATTTCGCAAAACGGAGACCAGATTTAGATTTCTGCTAAAATTTCGGGTTAAATGGGTCACTTTGGTAAGTTTCTAAGGCTAAAAACAGTGATAGGCTTGGTCACCTAATCGTCGGTAAAGTGGCTGTCCAGCGTCAAAGCGTCAGTTTTTTTAAGATGATCTTTCAATTTAAAAAAAGTTACTGGAATTTCGCAAAACGGAGACCAGATTTAGATTTCTGCTAAAATTTCGGGTTAAATGGGTCACTTTAATAAGTTTCTAGGGTGGAAAAAAAAGTTATAAGCTTGGTCACCGAATAGTCGATAAGTTGGCTGTCCAGCGTCAAAGCTTCGTTTTTTTAAAGATGATCTTTCAATTAAAAAAAAAAAGTTACGGAATTTCGCAAAACGGAGACCAGATTTAGATTTCTGCTAAAATTTCGGGTTAAATGGGTCACTTTGGTAAGTTTCTAAGGCTAAACAAAAGTGATTGGCTTGGTCACCTAATCGTCGGTAAAGTGGCTGTCCAGCGTCGGTTTTTTTAAAGATGATCTTTCAATTTAAAAAAGTTACAGGAATTTCGCAAAACGAATACCAGATTTAGATTTCTGCTAAAATTTTGGGTTAAATGGGTCACTTTGGTAAGTTTCTAGGGTGGAAAAAAAGGTATAAGCTTGGTCACCGAATCGTCGATAAGTTGGCTGTCCAGCGTCAAAGCGTCGGTTTTTTAAGATGATCTTTCAATTTAAAAAAAAAAAAAAAAGTTACAGGAATTTCGCCAAACGGAGACCAGATTTAGATTTCTGCTAAAATTTCGGGTTAAATGGGTCACTTTGGTAAGTTTCTAAGGCTAAAAAAAGTGATAGGCTTGGTCACCTAATCGTCGGTAAAGTGGCTGTCCAGCGTCAAAGCGTCAGTTTTTTTTAAGATGATCTTTCAATTTAAAAAAAAAAAAGTTACAGGAATTTCGCAAAACGGAGACCAGATTTAGATTTCTGCTAAAATTTCGGGTTAAATGGGTCACTTTGGTAAGTTTCTAGGGTGCAAAAAAAAAAAGGTATAAGCTTGGTCACCGAATCGTCGATAAGTTGGCTGTCCAGCGTCAAAGCGTCGGTTTTTTTAAAGATTATCTTTCAATTTAAAAACAAAGTTACAGGAATTTCGCAAAACGGAGACCAGATTTAGATTTCTGCTAAAATTTTGGGTTAAATGAGTCACTTTGGTAAGTTTCTAAGGCTAAAAACAGTGATAGGCTTGGTCACCTAATCGTCGGTAAAGTGGCTGTCCAGCGTCAAAGCCTCAGTTTTTTTTTTAAGATGATATTTCAATTTAAAAAAGTTACTGGAATTTCACAAAACGGAGACCAGATTTAGATTTCTGCTAAAAGATCGGGTTAAATGGGTCACTTTGGTAAGTTTCTAGGGTGGAAAAAAGTTATAAGCTTGGTCACCGAAGCGTCGATAAGTTGGCTGTCCAGCGTCAAAGCGTCGGTTTTTAAAGATGATCTTTCAATTTAAAAAAGTTACGGGAATTTCGCAAAACGGAGACCAGATTTAGATTTCTGCTAAAATTTCGGGTTAAATGGGTCACTTTGGTAAGTTTCTAAGGCTAAAAAAGTGATAGGCTTGGTCACCTAATCGTCGGTAAAGTGGCTGTCCAGCGTCGGTTTTTTTTAAAGATGATCTTTCAATTTAAAAACAAAGTTACAGGAATTTCGCAAAACGGAGACCAGATTTAGATTTCTGCTAAAATTTCGGGTTAAAAGGGTCACTTTGGTAAGTTTCTAGGGTGGAAAAAAGTTATAAGCTTGGTCACCGAATCGTCGATAATTTGGCTGTCCAGCGTCAAAGCGTCGGTTTTTTAAAGATGATCTTTCAATTTAAAAAAAAAAGTACGGAATTTCGCAAAACGGAGACCAGATTTAGATTTCTGCTAAAATTTCGGGTTAAATGGGTCACTTTGGTAAGTTTCTAAGGCTAAAAAAAAGTGATAGGCTTGGTCACCTAATCGTCGGTAAAGTGGCTGTCCAGCGTCAAAAAGCCTCAGTTTTTTTTAAGATGATATATCAATTTAAAAAAAAGTTACTGGAATTTCACAAAACGGAGACCAGATTTAGATTTCTGCTAAAAGTTCGGGTTAAATGGGTCACTTTGGTAAGTTTCTAGGGTGGAAAAAAGTTATAAGCTTGGTCACCGAAGCGTCGATAAGTTGGCTGTCCAGCGTCAAAGCGTCGGTTTTTTTAAAGATGATCTTTCAATTTAAAAAAGTTACGGGAATTTCGCAAAACGGAGACCAGATTTAGATTTCTGCTAAAATTTCGGGTTAAATGGGTCACTTTGGTAAGTTTCTAAGGCTAAAAAAAAGTGATAGGCTTGGTCACCTAATCGTCGGTAAAGTGGCTGTCCAGCGTCGGTTTTTTTAAAGATGATCTTTCAATTTAAAAACAAAGTTACAGGAATTTCGCAAAACGGAGACAAGATTTAGATTTCTACTAAAATTTGGGGTTAAAAGGGTCACTTTGGTAAGTTTCTAGGGTGGAAAAAAGTTATAAGCTTGGTCACCGAATCGTCGATAAGTTGGCTGTCCAGCGTCAAAGCGTCGGTTTTTTTAAAGATGATCTTTCAATTTAAAAAAAAAAAAGTTACGGAATTTCGCAAAACGGAGACCAGATTTAGATTTCTGCTAAAATTTCGGGTTAAATGGGTCACTTTGGTAAGTTTCTAAGGCTAAAAAAAACAGTGATAGGCTTGGTCACCGAATCGTCGATAAGTTGGCTGTCCAGCGTCAAAGCGTCGGTTTTTTTTTAAGATGATCTTTCAATTTAAAAAAAGTTACAGGAATTTCGCCAAACGGAGACAAGATTTAGATTTCTGCTAAAATTTTGGGTTAAATGGGTAACTTTGGTAAGTTTCTAAGGCTAAAAAAAAACAGTGATAGGCTTGGTCACCTAATCGTCGGTAAAGTGGCTGTCCAGCGTCAAAGCGTCAGTTTTTTTTAAGATGATCTTTCAATTTAAAAAAAAAGTTACAGGAATTTTGCAAAACGGAGACCAGATTTAGATTTCTGCTAAAATTTCGGGTTAAATGGGTCACTTTGGTAAGTTTCTAGGGTAGAAAAAAAAAAAAGGTATAAGCTTGGTCACCGAATCGTCGATAAGTTGGCTGTCCAGCGTCAATGCGTCGGTTTTTTTAAAGATTATCTTTCAATTTAAAAAAAAATTACAGGAATTTCGCAAAACGGAGACCAGATTTAGATTTCTGCTAAAATTTCGGGTTAAATGGGTCACTTTGGTAAGTTTCTAAGACTAAAAAAGTGATAGGCTTGGTCACCTAATCGTCGGTAAAGTGGTTGTCCAGCGTCGGTTTTTTTTAAATATGATCTTTCAATTTAAGAACAAAGTTACAGGAATTTCGCAAAACGGAGACCAGATTTAGATTTCTGCTAAAATTTCGGGTTAAATGGGTCACTTTGGTAAGTTTCTAAGGCTAAAAAAACAGTGATAGGCTTGGTCACCTAATCGTCGGTAAAGTGGCTGTCCAGCGTCAAAGCGTCAGTTTTTTTTTTTAAGATGATCTTTCAATTTAAAAAAAGTTACTGGAATTTCGCAAAACGGAGACCAGATTTAGATTTCTCCTAAAATTTCGGGTTAAATGGGACACTTTAATAAGTTTCTAGGGTGGAAAAAAAAAGTTATAAGCTTGGTCACCGAATAGTCGATAAGTTGGCTGTCCAGCGTCAAAGCTTCGTTTTTTTTTAAAGATGATCTTTCAATTAAAAAAAAAAAGTTACGGGAATTTCGCAAAACGGAGACCAGATTTAGATTTCTGCTAAAATTTCGGGTTAAATGGGTCACTTTGGTAAGTTTCTAAGGCTAAACAAAAAAAGTGATTGGCTTGGTCACCTAATCGTCGGTAAAGTGGCTGTCCAGCGTCGGTTTTTTTAAAGATGATCTTTCAATTTAAAAAAAAGTTACAGGAATTTCGCAAAACGAATACCAGATTTAGATTTCTGCTAAAATTTTGGGTTAAATGGGTCACTTTGGTAAGTTTCTAGGGTGGAAAAAAAAAAGGTATAAGCTTGGTCACCGAATCGTCGATAAGTTGGCTGTCCAGCGTCAAAGCGTCGGTTTTTTTAAGATGATCTTTCAATTTAAAAAAAGTTACAGGAATTTCGCCAAACGGAGACCAGATTTAGATTTCTGCTAAAATTTCGGGTTAAATGGGTCACTTTGGTAAGTTTCTAAGGCTAAAAAAACAGTGATAGGCTTGGTCACCTAATCGTCGGTAAAGTGGCTGTCCAGCGTCAAAGCGTCAGTTTTTTTTAAGATGATCTTTCAATTTAAAAAAAAAAGTTACAGGAATTTCGCAAAACGGAGACCAGATTTAGATTTCTGCTAAAATTTCGGGTTAAATGGGTCACTTTGGTAAGTTTCTAGGGTGGAAAAAAAAAAAAAGGTATAAGCTTGGTCACCGAATCGTCGATAAGTTGGCTGTCCAGCGTCAAAGCGTCGGTTTTTTTAAAGATTATCTTTCAATTTAAAAACAAAGTTACAGGAATTTCGCAAAACGGAGACCAGATTTAGATTTCTGCTAAAATTTTGGGTTAAATGAGTCACTTTGGTAAGTTTCTAAGGCTAAAAAAACAGTGATAGGCTTGGTCACCTAATCGTCGGTAAAGTGGCTGTCCAGCGTCAAAGCCTCAGTTTTTTTTAAGATGATATTTCAATTTAAAAAAAAAAAGTTACTGAATTTCACAAAACGGAGACCAGATTTAGATTTCTGCTAAAAGATCGGGTTAAATGGGTCACTTTGGTAAGTTTCTAGGGTGGAAAAAAAAAGTTATAAGCTTGGTCACCGAAGCGTCGATAAGTTGGCTGTCCAGCGTCAAAGCGTTGGTTTTTTTAAAGATGATCTTTCAATTTAAAAAAAAGTTACGTTAATTTCGCAAAACGGAGACCAGATTTAGATTTCTGCTAAAATTTCGGGTTAAATGGGTCACTTTGGTAAGTTTCTAAGGCTAAAAAAGTGATAGGCTTGGTCACCTAATCGTCGGTAAAGTGGCTGTCCAGCGTCGGTTTTTTTAAAGATGATCTTTCAATTTAAAAACAAAGTTACAGGAATTTCGCAAAACGGAGACCAGATTTAGATTTCTGCTAAAATTTCGGGTTAAAAGGGTCACTTTGGTAAGTTTCTAGGGTGCAAAAAAAAAAGGTATAAGCTTGGTCACCGAATCGTCGATAAGTTGGCTGTCCAGCGTCAAAGCGTCGGTTTTTTTAAAGATTATCTTTCAATTTAAAAACAAAGTTACAGGAATTTCGCAAAACGGAGACCAGATTTAGATTTCTGCTAAAATTTTGGGTTAAATGAGTCACTTTGGTAAGTTTCTAAGGCTAAAAAAAACAGTGATAGGCTTGGTCACCTAATCGTCGGTAAAGTGGCTGTCCAGCGTCAAAGCCTCAGTTTTTTTTAAGATGATATTTCAATTTAAAAAAAGTTACTGGAATTTCACAAAACGGAGACCAGATTTAGATTTCTGCTAAAAGATCGGGTTAAATGGGTCACTTTGGTAAGTTTCTAGGGTGGAAAAAAAAGTTATAAGCTTGGTCACCGAAGCGTCGATAAGTTGGCTGTCCAGCGTCAAAGCGTCGGTTTTTTAAAGATGATCTTTCA
This sequence comes from Trichonephila clavipes, assembly GCA_019973935.1. Lineage (NCBI taxonomy): Eukaryota > Metazoa > Arthropoda > Arachnida > Araneae > Nephilidae > Trichonephila > Trichonephila clavipes. The sequence goes on along the minus strand of BMAU01007580.1, from coordinate 35,702 downwards.
ATTTAAAAAAAAAAGTTACGGAATTTCGCAAAACGGAGACCAGATTTAGATTTCTGCTAAAATTTCGGGTTAAATGGGTCACTTTGGTAAGTTTCTAAGGCTAAAAAAGTGATAGGCTTGGTCACCTAATCGTCGGTAAAGTGGCTGTCCAGCGTCGGTTTTTTTAAAGATGATCTTTCAATTTAAAAACAAAGTTACAGGAATTTCGCAAAACGGAGACCAGATTTAGATTTCTGCTAAAATTTCGGGTTAAAAGGGTCACTTTGGTAAGTTTCTAGGGTGGAAAAAAAAGTTATAAGCTTGGTCACCGAATCGTAGATAAGTTGGCTGTCCAGCGTCAAAGCGTCGGTTTTTTTTTTAAGATGATCTTTCAATTTAAAAACAAAGTTACAGGAATTTCGCAAAAACGGAGACCAGATTTAGATTTCTGCTAAAATTTCGGGTTAAAAGGGTCACTTTGGTAAGTTTCTAGGGTGGAAAAAAAAAAGTTATAAGCTTGGTCACCGAATCGTCGATAAGTTGGCTGTCCAGCGCCAAAGCGTCGGTTTTAAAGATGATCTTTCAATTTAAAAAAAAAGTTACGGAATTTCGCAAAACGGAGACCAGATTTAGATTTCTGCTAAAATTTCGGGTTAAATGGGTCACTTTGGTAAGTTTCTAAGGCTAAAAAAAGTGATAGGCTTGGTCACCTAATCGTCGGTAAAGTGGCTGTCCAGCGTCGGTTTTTTTAAAGATGATCTTTCAATTTAAAAACAAAGTTACAGGAATTTCGCAAAACGGAGACCAGATTTAGATTTCTGCTAAAATTTCGGGTTAAAAGGGTCACTTTGGTAAGTTTCTAGGGTGGAAAAAAAGTTATAAGCTTGGTCACCGAATCGTCGATAAGTTGGCTGTCCAGCGTCAAAGCGTCGGTTTTTTAAAGATGATCTTTCAATTTAAAAAAAAATTACGGAATTTCGCAAAACGGAGACCAGATTTAGATTTCTGCTAAAATTTCGGGTTAAATGGGTCACTTTGGTAAGTTTCTAAGGCTAAAAAAAACAGTGATAGGCTTGGTCACCTAATCGTCGGTAAAGTGGCTGTCCAGCGTCAAAGCGTCAGTTTTTTTAAGATGATCTTTCAATTTAAAAAAAAGTTACTGGAATTTCGCAAAACCCAGACCAGATTTAGATTTCTGCTAAAATTTCGGGTTAAATGGGTCACTTTGGTAAGTTTCTAAGGCTAAAAAAAAAGTGATTGGCTTGGTCACCTAATCGTCCGTAAAGTGGCTGTACAGCGTCGGTTTTTTTTAAGATGATCTTTCAATTTTAAAAATGTTACAGGAATTTCGCAAAACGAAGACCAGATTTAGATTTCTGCTAAAATTTCAGGTTAAATGGGTCACTTTGGTAAGTTTCTAAGGCTAAAACAAAAGTGATTGGCTTGGTCACCTAATCGTCGGTAAAGTGGCTGTCCAGCGTCAAAGCGTCAGTTTTTTTAAGATGATCTTTCAATTTAAAAAAAAAATTACAGGAATTTCGCAAAACGGAGCCCAGATTTAGATTTCTGCTAAAATTCCGGTTAAATATGTCACTTTGGTAAGTTTCTAGGGTGGAAAAAAAAAAGTTATAAGCTTGGTCACCGAATCGTCGATAAGTTGGCTGACCAGCGTCAAAGCGTCGGTTTTTTTAAAGATGATCTTTCAATTTAAAAAAATTTACAGGAATTTCGCAAAACGGAGACCAGATTTAGATTTCTGCTAAAATTTCGGGTTAAATGGGTCACTTTGGTAAGTTTCTAAGGCAAAAAAAACAGTGATAGGCTTGGTCACCTAATCGTCGGTAAAGTGGCTGTCCAGCGTCAAAGCCTCAGTTTTTTTAAGATGATCTTTCAATTTAAAAAAGTTACTGGAATTTCGCAAAACGGAGACCAGATTTAGATTTCTCCTAAAATTTCGGGTTAAATGGGACACTTTAATAAGTTTCTAGGGTGGAAAAAAAAAAAGTTATAAGCTTGGTCACCGAATAGTCGATAAGTTGGCTGTCCAGCGTCAAAGCTTCGTTTTTTTTTTAAAGATGATCTTTCAATTAAAAAAAAGTTACGGAATTTCGCAAAACGGAGACCAGATTTAGATTTCTGCTAAAATTTCGGGTTAAATGGGTCACTTTGGTAAGTTTCTAAGGCTAAACAAAAAAGTGATTGGCTTGGTCACCTAATCGTCGGTAAAGTGGCTGTCCAGCGTCGGTTTTTTTAAAGATGATCTTTCAATTTAAAAAAGTTACAGGAATTTCGCAAAACGAATACCAGATTTAGATTTCTGCTAAAATTTTGGGTTAAATGGGTCACTTTGGTAAGTTTCTAGGGTGGAAAAAAAAACTTATAAGCTTGGTCACCGAATCGTCGGTAAGTTGGCTGTCCAGCGTCAAAGCGTCGGTTTTTTTAAGATGATCTTTCAATTTAAAAAAAAAGTTACAGGAATTTCGCCAAACGGAGACCAGATTTAGATTTCTGCTAAAATTTCGGGTTAAATGGGTCACTTTGGTAAGTTTCTAAGGCTAAAAAAAGTGATAGGCTTGGTCACCTAATCGTCGGTAAAGTGGCTGTCCAGCGTCAAAGCGTCAGTTTTTTTAAGATGATCTTTCAATTTAAAAAAAAAAAAAAGTTACAGGAATTTCGCAAAACGGAGACCAGATTTAGATTTCTGCTAAAATTTCGGGTTAAATGGGTCACTTTGGTAAGTTTCTAGGGTGGAAAAAAAAAGGTATAAGCTTGGTCACCGAATCGTCGATAAGTTGGCTGTCCAGCGTCAAAGCGTCGGTTTTTTTTTAAAGATTATCTTTCAATTTAAAAACAAAGTTACAGGAATTTCGCAAAACGGAGACCAGATTTAGATTTCTGCTAAAATTTTGGGTTAAATGAGTCACTTTGGTAAGTTTCTAAGGCTAAAAAAAACAGTGATAGGCTTGGTCACCTAATCGTCGGTAAAGTGGCTGTCCAGCGTCAAAGCCTCAGTTTTTTTTAAGATGATATTTCAATTTAAAAAAAGTTACTGGAATTTCACAAAACGGAGACCAGATTTAGATTTCTGCTAAAAGATCGGGTTAAATGGGTCACTTTGGTAAGTTTCTAGGGTGGAAAAAAAAAGTTATAAGCTTGGTCACCGAAGCGTCGTTAAGTTGGTTGTCCAGCGTCAAAGCGTCGGTTTTTTTAAAGATGATCTTTCAATTTAAAAAAAAAAAGTTACGGGAATTTCGCAAAACGGAGACCAGATTTAGATTTCTGCTAAAATTTCGGGTTAAATGGGTCACTTTGGTAAGTTTCTAAGGCTAAAAAAAAAGTGATAGGCTTGGTCACCTAATCGTCGGTAAAGTGGCTGTCCAGCGTCGGTTTTTTTAAAGATGATCTTTCAATTTAAAAACAAAGTTACAGGAATTTCGCAAAACGGAGACCAGATTTAGATTTCTGCTAAAATTTCGGGTTAAAAGGGTCACTTTGGTAAGTTTCTAGGGTGCAAAAAAAAAAAAAAGGTATAAGCTTGGTCACCGAATCGTCGATAAGTTGGCTGTCCAGCGTCAAAGCGTCGGTTTTTTTAAAGATTATCTTTCAATTTAAAAACAAAGTTACAGGAATTTCGCAAAACGGAGACCAGATTTAGATTTCTGCTAAAATTTTGGGTTAAATGAGTCACTTTGGTAAGTTTCTAAGGCTAAAAAAAACAGTGATAGGCTTGGTCACCTAATCGTCGGTAAAGTGGCTGTCCAGCGTCAAAGCCTCAGTTTTTTTTAAGATGATATTTCAATTTAAAAAAAAGTTACTGGAATTTCACAAAACGGAGACCAGATTTAGATTTCTGCTAAAAGATCGGGTTAAATGGGTCACTTTGGTAAGTTTCTAGGGTGGAAAAAAAAAGTTATAAGCTTGGTCACCGAAGCGTCGATAAGTTGGCTGTCCAGCGTCAAAGCGTCGGTTTTTTTAAAGATGATCTTTCAATTTAAAAAAGTTACGGAATTTCGCAAAACGGAGACCAGATTTAGATTTCTGCTAAAATTTCGGGTTAAATGGGTCACTTTGGTAAGTTTCTAAGGCTAAAAAAAGTGATAGGCTTGGTCACCTAATCGTCGGTAAAGTGGCTGTCCAGCGTCGGTTTTTTTAAAGATGATCTTTCAATTTAAAAACAAAGTTACAGGAATTTCGCAAAACGGAGACCAGATTTAGATTTCTGCTAAAATTTCGGGTTAAAAGGATCACTTTGGTAAGTTTCTAGGGTGGAAAAAAAAAGTTATAAGCTTGGTCACCGAATCGTAGATAAGTTGGCTGTCCAGCGTCAAAGCGTCGGTTTTTTTAAAGATGATCTTTCAATTTAAAAACAAAGTTACAGGAATTTCGCAAAACGGAGACCAGATTTAGATTTCTGCTAAAATTTCGGGTTAAAAGGGTCACTTTGGTAAGTTTCTAGGGTGGAAAAAAAAAGTTATAAGCTTGGTCACCGAATCGTCGATAAGTTGGCTGTCCAGCGCCAAAGCGTCGGTTTTTTTAAAGATGATCTTTCAATTTAAAAAAAAAAAGTTACGGAATTTCGCAAAACGGAGACCAGATTTAGATTTCTGCTAAAATTTCGGGTTAAATGGGTCACTTTGGTAAGTTTCTAAGGCTAAAAAAAAAGTGATAGGCTTGGTCACCTAATCGTCGGTAAAGTGGCTGTCCAGCGTCGGTTTTTTTAAAGATGATCTTTCAATTTAAAAACAAAGTTACAGGAATTTCGCAAAACGGAGACCAGATTTAGATTTCTGCTAAAATTTCGGGTTAAAAGGGTCACTTTGGTAAGTTTCTAGGGTGGAAAAAAGTTATAAGCTTGGTCACCGAATCGTCGATAAGTTGGCTGTCCAGCGTCAAAGCGTCGGTTTTTTTAAAGATGATCTTTCAATTTAAAAAAAAAGTTACGGAATTTCGCAAAACGGAGACCAGATTTAGATTTCTGCTAAAATTTCGGGTTAAATGGGTCACTTTGGTAAGTTTCTAAGGCTAAAAAAAAACAGTGATAGGCTTGGTCACCTAATCGTCGGTAAAGTGGCTGTCCAGCGTCAAAGCGTCAGTTTTTTTTTAAGATGATCTTTCAATTTAAAAAAAAAAGTTACTGGAATTTCGCAAAACCCAGACCAGATTTAGATTTCTGCTAAAATTTCGGGTTAAATGGGTCACTTTGGTAAGTTTCTAAGGCTAAAAAAGTGATTGGCTTGGTCACCTAATCGTCCGTAAAGTGGCTGTACAGCGTCGGTTTTTTTAAAGATGATCTTTCAATTTTAAAAAATGTTACAGGAATTTCGCAAAACGAAGACCAGATTTAGATTTCTGCTAAAATTTCAGGTTAAATGGGTCACTTTGGTAAGTTTCTAAGGCTAAAACAAAAGTGATTGGCTTGGTCACCTAATCGTCGGTAAAGTGGCTGTCCAGCGTCAAAGCGTCAGTTTTTTTTTAAGATGATCTTTCAATTTAAAAAAAAGTTACAGGAATTTCGCAAAACGGAGACCAGATTTAGATTTCTGCTAAAATTCCGGTTAAATATGTCACTTTGGTAAGTTTCTAGGGTGGAAAAAAAAGTTATAAGCTTGGTCACCGAATCGTCGATAAGTTGGCTGACCAGCGTCAAAGCGTCGGTTTTTTTAAAGATGATCTTTCAATTTAAAAAAAAAATTTACAGGAATTTCGCAAAACGGAGACCAGATTTAGATTTCTGCTAAAATTTCGGGTTAAATGGGTCACTTTGGTAAGTTTCTAAGGCAAAAAAAAAAAAAAAAACAGTGATAGGCTTGGTCACCTAATCGTCGGTAAAGTGGCTGTCCAGCGTCAAAGCCTCAGTTTTTTTAAAGATGATCTTTCAATTTAAAAAAAAGTTACTGGAATTTCGCAAAACGGAGACCAGATTTAGATTTCTCCTAAAATTTCGGGTTAAATGGGACACTTTAATAAGTTTCTAGGGTGGAAAAAAAAGTTATAAGCTTGGTCACCGAATAGTCGATAAGTTGGCTGTCCAGCGTCAAAGCTTCGTTTTTTTAAAGATGATCTTTCAATTAAAAAAAAGTTACGGGAATTTCGCAAAACGGAGACCAGATTTAGATTTCTGCTAAAATTTCGGGTTAAATGGGTCACTTTGGTAAGTTTCTAAGGCTAAACAAAAAGTGATTGGCTTGGTCACCTAATCGTCGGTAAAGTGGCTGTCCAGCGTCGGTTTTTTTAAAGATGATCTTTCAATTTAAAAAAGTTACAGGAATTTCGCAAAACGAATACCAGATTTAGATTTCTGCTAAAATTTTGGGTTAAATGGGTCACTTTGGTAAGTTTCTAGGGTGGAAAAAAAAAAACAGGTATAAGCTTGGTCACCAAATCGTCGATAAGTTGGCTGTCCAGCGTCAAAGCGTCGGTTTTTTTAAGATGATCTTTCAATTTAAAAAAAAAAGTTACAGGAATTTCGCCAAACGGAGACCAGATTTAGATTTCTGCTAAAATTTCGGGTTAAATGGGTCACTTTGGTAAGTTTCTAAGGCTAAAAAAAGTGATAGGCTTGGTCACCTAATCGTCGGTAAAGTGGCTGTCCAGCGTCAAAGCGTCAGTTTTTTTTAAGATGATCTTTCAATTTAAAAAAAAAAAGTTACAGGAATTTCGCAAAACGGAGACCAGATTTAGATTTCTGCTAAAATTTCGGGTTAAATGGGTCACTTTGGTAAGTTTCTAGGGTGGAAAAAAAAAGGTATAAGCTTGGTCACCGAATCGTCGATAAGTTGGCTGTCCAGCGTCAAAGCGTCGGTTTTTTTAAAGATTATCTTTCAATTTAAAAACAAAGTTACAGGAATTTCGCAAAACGGAGACCAGATTTAGATTTCTGCTAAAATTTTGGGTTAAATGAGTCACTTTGGTAAGTTTCTAAGGCTAAAAAAAACAGTGATAGGCTTGGTCACCTAATCGTCGGTAAAGTGGCTGTCCAGCGTCAAAGCCTCAGTTTTTTTAAGATGATATTTCAATTTAAAAAAAGTTACTGGAATTTCACAAAACGGAGACCAGATTTAGATTTCTGCTAAAAGATCGGGTTAAATGGGTCACTTTGGTAAGTTTCTAGGGTGGAAAAAAAAAGTTATAAGCTTGGGCACCGAAGCGTCGATAAGTTGGCTGTCCAGCGTCAAAGCGTCGGTTTTTTTAAAGATGATCTTTCAATTTAAAAAAAAAGTTACGGGAATTTCGCAAAACGGAGACCAGATTTAGATTTCTGCTAAAATTTCGGGTTAAATGGGTCACTTTGGTAAGTTTCTAAGGCTAAAAAAAAGTGATAGGCTTGGTCACCTAATCGTCGGTAAAGTGGCTGTCCAGCGTCGGTTTTTTTAAAGATGATCTTTCAATTTAAAAACAAAGTTACAGGAATTTCGCAAAACGGAGACCAGATTTAGATTTCTGCTAAAATTTCGGGTTAAAAGGGTCACTTTGGTAAGTTTCTAGGGTGCAAAAAAGGTATAAGCTTGGTCACCGAATCGTCGATAAGTTGGCTGTCCAGCGTCAAAGCGTCGGTTTTTTTAAAGATTATCTTTCAATTTAAAAACAAAGTTACAGGAATTTCGCAAAACGGAGACCAGATTTAGATTTCTGCTAAAATTTTGGGTTAAATGAGTCACTTTGGTAAGTTTCTAAGGCTAAAAAAAACAGTGATAGGCTTGGTCACCTAATCGTCGGTAAAGTGGCTGTCCAGCGTCAAAGCCTCAGTTTTTTTTAAGATGATATTTCAATTTAAAAAAAGTTACTGGAATTTCACAAAACGGAGACCAGATTTAGATTTCTGCTAAAAGATCGGGTTAAATGGGTCACTTTGGTAAGTTTCTAGGGTGGAAAAAAAGTTATAAGCTTGGTCACCGAATCGTCGATAAGTTGGCTGTCCAGCGTCAAAGCGTCGGTTTTTTTAAAGATGATCTTTCAATTTAAAAAAAAAGTTACGGAATTTCGCAAAACGGAGACCAGATTTAGATTTCTGCTAAAATTTCGGGTTAAATGGGTCACTTTGGTAAGTTTCTAAGGCTAAAAAAAAAGTGATAGGCTTGGTCACCTAATCGTCGGTAAAGTGGCTGTCCAGCGTCGGTTTTTTTAAAGATGATCTTTCAATTTAAAAACAAAGTTACAGGAATTTCGCAAAACGGAGACCAGATTTAGATTTCTGCTAAAATTTCGGGTTAAAAGGGTCACTTTGGTAAGTTTCTAGGGTGGAAAAAAAAAGTTATAAGCTTGGTCACCGAATCGTAGATAAGTTGGCTGTCCAGCGTCAAAGCGTCGGTTTTTTAAAGATGATCTTTCAATTTAAAAACAAAGTTACAGGAATTTCGCAAAACGGAGACCAGATTTAGATTTCTGCTAAAATTTCGGGTTAAATGGGTCACTTTGGTAAGTTTCTAGGGTGGAAAAAAAGTTATAAGCTTGGTCACCGAATCGTCGATAAGTTGGCTGTCCAGCGCCAAAGCGTCGGTTTTTTTAAAGATGATCTTTCAATTTAAAAAAAAGTTACGGAATTTCGCAAAACGGAGACCAGATTTAGATTTCTGCTAAAATTTCGGGTTAAATGGGTCACTTTGGTAAGTTTCTAAGGCTAAAAAAGTGATAGGCTTGGTCACCTAATCGTCGGTAAAGTGGCTGTCCAGCGTCGGTTTTTTTAAAGATGATCTTTCAATTTAAAAACAAAGTTACAGGAATTTCGCAAAACGGAGACCAGATTTAGATTTCTGCTAAAATTTCGGGTTAAAAGGGTCACTTTGGTAAGTTTCTAGGGTGGAAAAAAGTTATAAGCTTGGTCACCGAATCGTCGATAAGTTGGCTGTCCAGCGTCAAAGCGTCGGTTTTTTTAAAGATGATCTTTCAATTTAAAAAAAAAAAAGTTACGGGAATTTCGCAAAACGGAGACCAGATTTAGATTTCTGCTAAAATTTCGGGTTAAATGGGTCACTTTGGTAAGTTTCTAAGGCTAAAAAAAGTGATAGGCTTGGTCACCTAATCGTCGGTAAAGTGGCTGTCCAGCGTCAAAGCGTCAGTTTTTTTTAAGATGATCTTTCAATTTAAAAAAGTTACTGGAATTTCGCAAAACCCAGACCAGATTTAGATTTCTGCTAAAATTTCGGGTTAAATGGGTCACTTTGGTAAGTTTCTAAGGCTAAAAAAAAGTGATTGGCTTGGTCACCTAATCGTCCGTAAAGTGGCTGTACAGCGTCGGTTTTTTAAAGATGATCTTTCAATTTTAAAAAATGTTACAGGAATTTCGCAAAACGAAGACCAGATTTAGATTTCTGCTAAAATTTCAGGTTAAATGGGTCACTTTGGTAAGTTTCTAAGGCTAAAACAAAAGTGATTGGCTTGGTCACCTAATCGTCGGTAAAGTGGCTGTCCAGCGTCAAAGCGTCAGTTTTTTTTAAGATGATCTTTCAATTTAAAAAAAAAAAAAAGTTACAGGAATTTCGCAAAACGGAGACCAGATTTAGATTTCTGCTAAAATTCCGGTTAAATATGTCACTTTGGTAAGTTTCTAGGGTGGAAAAAAAAGTTATAAGCTTGGTCACCGAATCGTCGATAAGTTGGCTGACCAGCGTCAAAGCGTCGGTTTTTTTAAAGATGATCTTTCAATTTAAAAAAATTTACAGGAATTTCGCAAAACGGAGACCAGATTTAGATTTCTGCTAAAATTTCGGGTTAAATGGGTCACTTTGGTAAGTTTCTAAGGCAAAAAAGTGATAGGCTTGGTCACCTAATCGTCGGTAAAGTGGCTGTCCAGCGTCAAAGCCTCAGTTTTTTTAAAGATGATCTTTCAATTTAAAAAAAAAAGTTACGGAATTTCGCAAAACGGAGACCAGATTTAGATTTCTGCTAAAATTTCGGGTTAAATGGGTCACTTTGGTAAGTTTCTAAGGCTAAAAAAGTGATAGGCTTGGTCACCTAATCGTCGGTAAAGTGGCTGTCCAGCGTCGGTTTTTTTAAAGATGATCTTTCAATTTAAAAACAAAGTTACAGGAATTTCGCAAAACGGAGACCAGATTTAGATTTCTGCTAAAATTTCGGGTTAAAAGGGTCACTTTGGTAAGTTTCTAGGGTGGAAAAAAAAAAAGTTATAAGCTTGGTCACCGAATCGTCGATAATTTGGCTGTCCAGCGTCAAAGCGTCGGTTTTTTTAAAGATGATCTTTCAATTTAAAAAAAAGTTACGGAATTTCGCAAAACGGAGACCAGATTTAGATTTCTGCTAAAATTTCGGGTTAAATGGGTCACTTTGGTAAGTTTCTAAGGCTAAAAAAAACAGTGATAGGCTTGGTCACCTAATCGTCGGTAAAGTGGCTGTCCAGCGTCAAAGCCTCAGTTTTTTTTTAAGATGATATATCAATTTAAAAAAAAGTTACTGGAATTTCACAAAACGGAGACCAGATTTAGATTTCTGCTAAAAGTTCGGGTTAAATGGGTCACTTTGGTAAGTTTCTAGGGTGGAAAAAAGTTATAAGCTTGGTCACCGAATCGTCGATAAGTTGGCTGTCCAGCGTCAAAGCGTCGGTTTTTTTAAAGATGATCTTTCAATTTAAAAAAGTTACGGGAATTTCGCAAAACGGAGACCAGATTTAGATTTCTGCTAAAATTTCGGGTTAAATGGGTCACTTTTGTAAGTTCCTAAGGCTAAAAAAAAAGTGATAGGCTTGGTCACCTAATCGTCGGTAAAGTGGCTGTCCAGCGTCGGTTTTTTTAAAGATGATCTTTCAATTTAAAAACAAAGTTACAGGAATTTCGCAAAACGGAGACAAGATTTAGATTTCTACTAAAATTTGGGGTTAAAAGGGTCACTTTGGTAAGTTTCTAGGGTGGAAAAAAAGTTATAAGCTTGGTCACCGAATCGTCGATAAGTTGGCTGTCCAGCGTCAAAGCGTCGGTTTTTTTAAAGATGATCTTTCAATTTAAAAAAAAGTTACGGAATTTCGCAAAAACGGAGACCAGATTTAGATTTCTGCTAAAATTTCGGGTTAAATGGGTCACTTTGGTAAGTTTCTAAGGCTAAAAACAGTGATAGGCTTGGTCACCGAATCGTCGATAAGTTGGCTGTCCAGCGTCAAAGCGTCGGTTTTTTTTAAGATGATCTTTCAATTTAAAAAAAAAAGTTACAGGAATTTCGCCAAACGGAGACAAGATTTAGATTTCTGCTAAAATTTTGGGTTAAATGGGTAACTTTGGTAAGTTTCTAAGGCTAAAAAAACAGTGATAGGCTTGGTCACCTAATCGTCGGTAAAGTGGCTGTCCAGCGTCAAAGCGTCAGTTTTTTTAAGATGATCTTTCAATTTAAAAAAAAGTTACAGGAATTTTGCAAAACGGAGACCAGATTTAGATTTCTGCTAAAATTTCGGGTTAAATGGGTCACTTTGGTAAGTTTCTAGGGTAGAAAAAAAAAAGGTATAAGCTTGGTCACCGAATCGTCGATAAGTTGGCTGTCCAGCGTCAAAGCGTCGGTTTTTAAAGATTATCTTTCAATTTAAAAAAAAAAAAATTACAGGAATTTCGCAAAACGGAGACCAGATTTAGATTTCTGCTAAAATTTCGGGTTAAATGGGTCACTTTGGTAAGTTTCTAAGACTAAAAAAAAAGTGATAGGCTTGGTCACCTAATCGTCGGTAAAGTGGTTGTCCAGCGTCGGTTTTTTTAAATATGATCTTTCAATTTAAGAACAAAGTTACAGGAATTTCGCAAAACGGAGACCAGATTTAGATTTCTGCTAAAATTTTGGGTTAAATGGGTCACTTTGGTAAGTTTCTAAGGCTTAAAAAAACAGTGATAGGCTTGGTCACCTAATCGTCGGTAAAGTGGCTGTCCAGCGTCAAAGCCTCAGTTTTTTTTAAGATGATATTTCAATTTAAAAAAAGTTACTGGAATTTCACAAAACGGAGACCAGATTTAGATTTCTGCTAAAAGTTCGGGTTAAATGGGTCACTTTGGTAAGTTTCTAGGGGGGAAAAAAAAGTTATAAGATTGGGCACCGAAGCGGCGATAAGTTGGCTGTCCAGCGTCAAAGCGTCGGTTTTTTTAAAGATGATCTTTCAATTTAAAAAAAAATGTTACGGAATTTCGCAAAACGGAGACCAGATTTAGATTTCTGCTAAAATTTCGGGTTAAATGGGTCACTTTGGTAAGTTTCTAAGGCTAAAAAAAAAGTGATAGGCTTGGTCACCTAATCGTCGGTAAAGTGGCTGTCCAGCGTCGGTTTTTTTAAAGATGATCTTTCAATTTAAAAACAAAGTTACAGGAATTTCGCAAAACGGAGACAAGATTTAGATTTCTGCTAAAAATTTGGGGTTAAAAGGGTCACTTTGGTAAGTTTCTAGGGTGGAAAAAAAAGTTATAAGCTTGGTCACCGAATCGTCGATAAGTTGGCTGTCCAGCGTCAAAGCGTCGGTTTTTTTAAAGATGATCTTTCAATTTAAAAAAAGTTACGGAATTTCGCAAAACGGAGACCAGATTTAGATTTCTGCTAAAATTTCGGGTTAAATGGGTCACTTTGGTAAGTTTCTAAGGCTAAAAAAAAGTAATAGGCTTGGTCACCTAATCGTCGGTAAAGTGGCTGTCCAGCGTCAAAGCGTCAGTTTTTTTAAGATGATCTTTCAATTTAAAAAAAAAAGTTACTGGAATTTCGCAAAACGGAGACCAGATTTAGATTTCTCCTAAAATTTCGGGTTAAATGGGTCACTTTAATAAGTTTCTAGGGTGGAAAAAAGTTATAAGCTTGGTCACCGAATAGTCGATAAGTTGGCTGTCCAGCGTCAAAGCGTCGGTTTTTTTAAAGATGATCTTTCAATTAAAAAAAAGTTACAGGAATTTCGCAAAACGGAGACCAGATTTAGATTTCTGCTAAAATTTCTGGTTAAATGGGTCACTTTGGTAAGTTTCTAAGGCTAAAAAAAAGTGATTGGCTTGGTCACCTAATCGTCGGTAAAGTGGCTGTCCAGCGTCGGTTTTTTTAAAGATGATCTTTCAATTTAAAAAAGTTACAGGAATTTCGCAAAACGAATACCAGATTTAGATTTCTGCTAAAATTTTGGGTTAAATGGGTCACTTTGGTAAGTTTCTAGGGTGGAAAAAAAGGTATAAGCTTGGTCACCGAATCGTCGATAAGTTGGCTGTCCAGCGTCAAAGCGTCGGTTTTTTTAAGATGATCTTTCAATTTAAAAAAAAAAGTTACAGGAATTTCGCAAAACGGAGACCAGATTTAGATTTCTGCTAAAATTTCGGGTTAAATGGGTCACTTTGGTAAGTTTCTAAGGCTAAAAAAAGTGATAGGCTTGGTCACCTAATCGTCGGTAAAGTGGCTGTCCAGCGTCAAAGCGTCAGTTTTTTAAAGATGATCTTTCAATTTAAAAAAAAAAAAGTTACAGGAATTTCGCAAAACGGAGACCAGATTTAGATTTCTGCTAAAATTTCGGGTTAAATGGGTCACTTTGGTAAGTTTCTAGGGTGGAAAAAAAAGGTATAAGCTTGGTCACCGAATCGTCGATAAGTTGGCTGTCCAGCGTCAAAGCGTCGGTTTTTTTAAAGATTATCTTTCAATTTAAAAACAAAGTTACAGGAATTTCGCAAAACGGAGACCAGATTTAGATTTCTGCTAAAATTTTGGGTTAAATGAGTCACTTTGGTAAGTTTCTAAGGCTAAAAAAAAACAGTGATAGGCTTGGTCACCTAATCGTCGGTAAAGTGGCTGTCCAGCGTCAAAGCCTCAGTTTTTTTTAAGATGATATTTCAATTTAAAAAAAAGTTACTGGAATTTCACAAAACGGAGACCAGATTTAGATTTCTGCTAAAAGATCGGGTTAAATGGGTCACTTTGGTAAGTTTCTAGGTGGAAAAAAAAGTTATAAGCTTGGTCACCGAATCGTCGATAAGTTGGCTGTCCAGCGTCAAAGCGTCGGTTTTTTTTAAAGATGATCTTTCAATTTAAAAAAAAAAGTTACGGGAATTTCGCAAAACGGAGACCAGATTTAGATTTCTGCTAAAATTTCGGGTTAAATGGGTCACTTTGGTAAGTTTCTAAGGCTAAAAAAAGTGATAGGCTTGGTCACCTAATCGTCGGTAAAGTGGCTGTCCAGCGTCGGTTTTTTTAAAGATGATCTTTCAATTTAAAAACAAAGTTACAGGAATTTCGCAAAACGGAGACCAGATTTAGATTTCTGCTAAAATTTCGGGTTAAAAGGGTCACTTTGGTAAGTTTCTAGGGTGGAAAAAAAAAATGTTATAAGCTTGGTCACCGAATCGTAGATAAGTTGGCTGTCCAGCGTCAAAGCGTCGGTTTTTTAAAGATGATCTTTCAATTTAAAAACAAAGTTACAGGAATTTCGCAAAACGGAGACCAGATTTAGATTTCTGCTAAAATTTCGGGTTAAATGGGTCACTTTGGTAAGTTTCTAGGGTGGAAAAAAAAGTTATAAGCTTGGTCACCGAATCGTCGATAAGTTGGCAGTCCAGCGTCAAAGCGTCGGTTTTTTTAAAGATGATCTTTCAATTTAAAAAAAAAATTACGGGAATTTCAAAACGGAGACCAGATTTAGATTTCTGCTAAAATTTCGGGTTAAATGGGTCACTTTGGTAAGTTTCTAAGGCTAAAAAAGTGATAGGCTTGGTCACCTAATCGTCGGTAAAGTGGCTGTCCAGCGTCGGTTTTTTTTTTTAAAGATGATCTTTCAATTTAAAAACAAAGTTACGGGAATTTCGCAAAACGGAGACCAGATTTAGATTTCTGCTAAAATTTCGGGTTAAAAGGGTCACTTTGGTAAGTTTCTAGGGTGGAAAAAAAATTATAAGCTTGGTCACCGAATCGTCGATAAGTTGGCTGTCCAGCGTCAAAGCGTCGGTTTTTTTAAAGATGATCTTTCAATTTAAAAAAAAAAAGTTACGGGAATTTCGCAAAACGGAGACCAGATTTAGATTTCTGCTAAAATTTCGGGTTAAATGGGTCACTTTGGTAAGTTTCTAAGGCTAAAAAAACAGTGATAGGCTTGGTCACCTAATCGTCGGTAAAGTGGCTGTCCAGCGTCAAAGCGTCAGTTTTTTTAAGATGATCTTTCAATTTAAAAAAGTTACTGGAATTTCGCAAAACGGAGACCAGATTTAGATTTCTGCTAAAATTTCGGGTTAAATGGGTCACTTTGGTAAGTTTCTAAGGCTAAAAAAAAGTGATTGGCTTGGTCACCTAATCGTCCGTAAAGTGGCTGTCCAGCGTCGGTTTTTTTAAAGATGATCTTTCAATTTTAAAAAAAGTTACAGGAATTTCGCAAAACGAAGACCAGATTTAGATTTCTGCTAAAATTTCAGGTTAAATGGGTCACTTTGGTAAGTTTCTAAGGCTAAAACAAAAGTGATTGGCTTGGTCACCTAATCGTCGGTAAAGTGGCTGTCCAGCGTCAAAGCGTCAGTTTTTTTTAAGATGATCTTTCAATTTAAAAAAAAAAGTTACAGGAATTTCGCAAAACGGAGACCAGATTTAGATTTCTGCTAAAATTCCGGGTTAAATATGTCACTTTGGTAAGTTTCTAGGGTGGAAAAAAAAGTTATAAGCTTGGTCACCGAATCGTCGATAAGTTGGCTGTCCAGCGTCAAAGCGTCGGTTTTTTTAAAGATGATCTTTCAATTAAAAAAAAAATTACAGGAATTTCGCAAAACGGAGACCAGATTTAGATTTCTGCTAAAATTTCGGGTTAAATGGGTCACTTTGGTAAGTTTCTAAGGCAAAAAAAAAGTGATAGGCTGGGTCACCTAATCGTCGGTAAAGTGGCTGTCCAGCGTCAAAGCCTCAGTTTTTTTAAAGATGATCTTTCAATTTAAAAAAAAAAAAAGTTACGGGAATTTCGCAAAACGGAGACCAGATTTAGATTTCTGCTAAAATTTCGGGTTAAATGGGTCACTTTGGTTAGTTTCTAAGGCTAAAAAAAAAAGTGATAGGCTTGGTCACCTAATCGTCGGTAAAGTGGATGTCCAGCGTCGGTTTTTTTAAAGATGATCTTTCAATTTAAAAACAAAGTTACAGGAATTTCGCAAAACGGAGACCAGATTTAGATTTCTGCTAAAATTTCGGGTTAAAAGGGTCACTTTGGTAAGTTTCTAGGGTGGAAAAAAAAGTTATAAGCATGGTCACCGAATAGTAGATAAATTGGCTGTCCAGCGTCAAAGCGTCGGTTTTTTTAAAGATGATCTTTCAATTTAAAAACAAAGTTACAGGAATTTCGCAAAACGGAGACCAGATTTAGATTTCTGCTAAAATTTCGGGTTAAATGGGTCACTTTGGTAAGTTTCTAGGGTGGAAAAAAGTTATAAGCTTGGTCACCGAATCGTCGATAAGTTGGCTGTCCAGCGTCAAAGCGTCGGTTTTTTTAAAGATGATCTTTCAATTTAAAAAAAGTTACGGGAATTTCGCAAAACGGAGACCAGATTTAGATTTCTGCTAAAATTTCGGGTTAAATGGGTCACTTTGGTAAGTTTCTAAGGCTAAAAAAAGTGATAGGCTTGGTCACCTAATCGTCGGTAAAGTGGCTGTCCAGCGTCCGTTTTTTTAAAGATGATCTTTCAATTTAAAAACAAAGTTACAGGAATTTCGCAAAACGGAGACCAGATTTAGATTTCTGCTAAAATTTCGGGTTAAATGGGTCACTTTGGTAAGTTTCTAGGGTGGAAAAAAAAAAAAAAAAGTTATAAGCTTGGTCACCGAATCGTCGATAAGTTAACTGTCCAGCGTCAAAGCGTCGGTTTTTTTAAAGATGATCTTTCAATTTAAAAAAAAAGTTACGGGAATTTCGCAAAACGGAGACCAGATTTAGATTTCTGCTAAAATTTCGGGTTAAATGGGTCACTTTGGTAAGTTTCTAAGGCTAAAAAAACAGTGATAGGCTTGGTCACCTAATCGTCGGTAAAGTGGCTGTCCAGCGTCAAAGCGTCAGTTTTTTTAAGATGATCTTTCAATTTAAAAAAAAGTTACTGGAATTTCGCAAAACCCAGACCAGATTTAGATTTCTGCTAAAATTTCGGGTTAAATGGGTCACTTTGGTAAGTTTCTAAGGCTAAAAAAGTGATTGGCTTGGTCACCTAATCGTCCGTAAAGTGGCTGTCCAGCGTCGGTTTTTTTAAAGATGATCTTTCAATTTTAAAAATGTTACAGGAATTTCGCAAAACGAAGACCAGATTTAGATTTCTGCTAAAATTTCAGGTTAAATGGGTCACTTTGGTAAGTTTCTAAGGCTAAAACAAAAGTGATTGGCTTGGTCACCTAATCGTCGGTAAAGTGGCTGTCCAGCGTCAAAGGTTTTTTTTAAGATGATCTTTCAATTTAAAAACAAAGTTACAGGAATTTCGCAAAACGGAGACCAGATTTAGATTTCTGCTAAAATTTCGGTTAAATATGTCACTTTGGTAAGTTTCTAGGGTGGAAAAAAAAGTTATAAGCTTGGTCACCGAATCGTCGATAAGTTGGCTGACCAGCGTCAAAGCGTCGGTTTTTTTAAAGATGATCTTTCAATTTAAAAAAAAATTTACAGGAATTTCGCAAAACGGAGACCAGATTTAGATTTCTGCTAAAATTTCGGGTTAAATGGGTCACTTTGGTAAGTTTCTAAGGCAAAAAACAAAAGTGATAGGCTTGGTCACCTAATCGTCGGTAAAGTGGCTGTCCAGCGTCAAAGCGTCAGTTTTTTTAAGATGATCTTTTAATTTAAAAAAAAGTTACGGAATTTCGCAAAACGGAGACCAGATTTAGATTTCTGCTAAAATTTCGGGTTAAATGGGTCACTTTGGTAAGTTTCTAAGGCTAAAAAAAGTGATAGGCTTGGTCACCTAATCGTCGGTAAAGTGGCTGTCCAGCGTCGGTTTTTTTAAAGATGATCTTTCAATTTAAAAACAAAGTTACAGGAATTTCGCAAAACGGAGACCAGATTTAGATTTCTGCTAAAATTTCGGGTTAAATGGGTCACTTTGGTAAGTTTCTAAGGCTAAAAAAAACAGTGATAGGCTTGGTCACCTAATAGTAGGTAAAGTGGCTGTCCAGCGTCAAAGCGTCAGTTTTTTTTAAGATGATCTTTCAATTTAAAAAAAATTACTGGAATTTCGCAAAACGGAGACCAGATTTAGATTTCTCCTAAAATTTCGGGTTAAATGGGACACTTTAATAAGTTTCTAGGGTGGAAAAAAAAAAGTTATAAGCTTGGTCACCGAATAGTCGATAAGTTGGCTGTCCAGCGTCAAAGCGTCGGTTTTTTAAAGATGATCTTTTAATTAAAAAAAAAGTTACCGGAATTTCGCAAAACGGAGACCAGATTTAGATTTCTGCTAAAATTTCGGGTTAAATGGGTCACTTTGGTAAGTTTCTAAGGCTAAAAAAAGTGATTGGCTTGGTCACCTAATCGTCGGTAAAGTGGCTGTACAGCGTCGTTTTTTTAAAGATGATCTTTCAATTTAAAAAAAAAAAAAAGTTACAGGAATTTCGCAAAACGAAGACCAGATTTAGATTTCTGCTAAAATTTCGGGTTAAATGGGTCACTTTGGTAAGTTTCTATGGTAGAAAAAAAAAGTATAAGCTTGGTCACCGAATCGTCGATAAGTTGGCTGTCCAGCGTCAAAGCGTCGGTTTTTTTAAAGATTATCTTTCAATTTAAAAAAAAAAATTACAGGAATTTCGCAAAACGGAGACCAGATTTAGATTTCTGCTAAAATTTCGGGTTAAATGGGTCACTTTGGTAAGTTTCTAAGACTAAAAAAAAGTGATAGGCTTGGTCACCTAATCGTCGGTAAAGTGGTTGTCCAGCGTTGGTTTTTTTAAAGATGATCTTTCAATTTAAGAACAAAGTTACAGGAATTTCGCAAAACGGAGACCAGATTTAGATTTCTGCTAAAATTTTGGGTTAAATGGGTCACTTTGGTAAGTTTCTAAGGCTAAAAAAAAAGTGATAGGCTTGGTCACCTAATCGTCGGTAAAGTGGCTGTCCAGCGTCAAAGCCTCAGTTTTTTTTTTGAAGATGATATTTCAATTTAAAAAAAAGTTACTGGAATTTCACAAAACGGAGACCAGATTTAGATTTCTGCTAAAAGTTCGGGTTAAATGGGTCACTTTGGTAAGTTTCTAGGCTAAAAAAAAGTTATAAGCTTGGTCACCGAATCGTCGATAAGTTGGCTGTCCAGCGTCAAAGCGTCGGTTTTTTTAAAGATGATCTTTCAATTTAAAAAAGTTACTGGAATTTCGCAAAACGGAGACCAGATTTAGATTTCTGCTAAAATTTCGGGTTAAATGGGTCACTTTGGTAAGTTTCTAAGGCTAAAAAAAAAGTGATAGGCTTGGTCACCTAATCGTCGGTAAAGTGGCGGTCCAGCGTCGGTTTTTTTAAAGATGATCTTTCAATTTAAAAAAAAGTTACAGGAATTTCGCAAAACGAAGACCAGATTTAGATTTCTGCTAAAATTTTGGGTTAAATGGGTCACTTTGGTAAGTTTCTAAGGCTAAAAAAAAACAGTGATAGGCTTGGTCACCTAATCGTCGGTAAAGTGGCTGTCCAGCGTCAAAGCGTCAGTTTTTTTAAGATGATCTTTCAATTTAAAAAAAAGTTACAGGAATTTCGCAAAACGGAGACCAGATTTAGATTTCTGCTAAAATTTCGGGTTAAATGGGTCACTTTGGTAAGTTTCTAGGGTAAAAAAAAAAGTATTAGCTTGGTCACCGAATCGTCGATAAGTTGGCTGTCCAGCGTCAAAGCGTCGGTTTTTTTAAAGATTATCTTTCAATTTAAAAAAAAAAATTACAGGAATTTCGCAAAACGGAGACCAGATTTAGATTTCTGCTAAAATTTCGGGTTAAATGGGTCACTTTGGTAAGTTTCTAAGACTAAAAAAAAAGTGATAGGCTTGGTCACCTAATCGTCGGTAACGTGGTTGTCCAGCGTCGGTTTTTTTAAAGATGATCTTTCAATTTAAGAACAAAGTTACAGGAATTTCGCAAAACGGAGACCAGATTTAGATTTCTGCTAAAATTTTGGGTTAAATGGGTAACTTTGGTAAGTTTCTAAGGCTAAAAAAACAGTGATAGGCTTGGTCACCTAATCGTCGGTAAAGTGGCTGTCCAGCGTCAAAGCCTCAGTTTTTTTAAGATGATATTTCAATTTAAAAAAAAGTTACTGGAATTTCACAAAAACGGAGACCAGATTTAGATTTCGTTCGGGTTAAATGGGTCACTTTGGTAAGTTTCTATAAGTTGGCTTGTCCAGCGTCGGGTTAAAGCTGTCGCGTTTTTTTAAAGATGATCTTTCAATTTAAAAACAAAGTTACAGGAATTTCGCAAAACGGAGACCAGATTTAGATTTCTGCTAAAATTTCGGGTTAAAAGGGTCACTTTGGTAAGTTTCTAGGGTGGAAAAAAAACCAGTTATAAGCTTGGTCACCGAATCGTCGATAAGTTGGCTGTCCAGCGTCAAAGCGTCGGTTTTTTTAAAGATGATCTTTCAATTTAAAAAAGTTACTGGAATTTCGCAAAACGGAGACCAGATTTAGATTTCTGCTAAAATTTCGGGTTAAATGGGTCACTTTGGTAAGTTTCTAAGGCTAAAAAAAAGTGATAGGCTTGGTCACCTAATCGTCGGTAAAGTGGCTGTCCAGCGTCAAAGGTTTTTTTTAAGATGATCTTTCAATTTAAAAAAGTTACTGGAATTGCACAAAACGGAATTTCGCAAAACGTCGAGACCAGATTTTTTAGATTTCTGCTAAAATTTCGGGTTAAATGGGTCACTTTGGTAAGTTTCTAAGGCTAAAAAAAAGTGATTGGCTTGGTCACCTAATCGTCCGTAAAGTGGCTGTCCAGCGTCGGTTTTTAAAGATGATCTTTCAATTTTAAAAAAAAGTTACAGGAATTTCGCAAAACGAAGACCAGATTTAGATTTCTGCTAAAATTTCGGGTTAAATGGGTCACTTTGGTAAGTTTCTAAGGCTAAAACAAAAGTGATTGGCTTGGTCACCTAATCGTCGGTAAAGTGGCTGTCCAGCGTCAAAGCGTCAGGTTTTTTAAGATGATCTTTCAATTTAAAAAAAAGTTACAGGAATTTCGCAAAACGGAGACCAGATTTAGATTTCTGCTAAAATTTCGGGTTAAATGGGTCACTTTGGTAAGTTTCTAGGGTGGAAAAAAAGGTATAAGCTTGGTCACCGAATCGTCGATAAGTTGGCTGTCCAGCGTCAAAGCGTCGGTTTTTTTTTTAAGATGATCTTTCAATTTAAAAAAAAAAAAATTACAGGAATTTCGCCAAACGGAGACAAGATTTAGATTTCTGCTAAAATTTTGGGTTAAATGGGTCACTTTGGTAAGTTTCTAAGGCTAAAAAAAACAGTGATAGGCTTGGTCACCTAATCGTCGGTAAAGTGGCTGTCCAGCGTCAAAGCGTCAGTTTTTTTTAAGATGATCTTTCAATTTAAAAAGTTACGGGAATTTCGCAAAACGGAGACCAGATTAAGATTTCTGCTAAAATTTCGGGTTAAATGGGTCACTTTTGTAAGTTTCTAGGGTGGAAAAAAAAATTACAAAAAAATGTTATAAGCTTGGTCACCGAATCGTCGATAAGTTGGCTGTCCAGCGTCAAAGCGTCGGTTTTTTTAAAGATGATCTTTCAATTTAAAAAAAAGTTACGAAATTTCGCAAAACGGAGACCAGATTTAGATTTCTGCTAAAATTTCGGGTTAAATGGGTCACTTTGGTAAGTTTCTAAGGCTAAAAAAGTGATAGGCTTGGTCACCTAATCGTCGGTAAAGTGGCTGTCAAGCGTCGTTTTTTTAAAGATGATCTTTCAATTTAAAAAAAAGTTACAGGAATTTCGCAAAACGGAGACCAGATTTAGATTTCTGCTAAAATTTCGGGTTAAATGGTCACTTTGGTAAGTTTCTAGGGTGGAAAAAAAAAGTTATAAGCTTGGTCACCGAATCGTCGATAAGTTGGCTGTCCAGCATCAAAGCGTCGGTTTTTTTAAAGATGATCTTTCAATTTAAAAAAAAGTTACAGGAATTTCGCAAAACGAGACCAGATTTAGATTTCTGCTAAAATTTCGGGTTAAATGGGTCACTTTGGTAAGTTTCTAAGGCTAAAAAAAAGTGATTGGCTTGGTCACCTAATCGTCGGTAAAGTGGCTGTCCAGCGTCAAAGCGTCAGTTTTTTTTTTAAGATGATCTTTCAATTTAAAAAAAGTTACTGGAATTTCGCAAAACGGAGACCAGATTTAGATTTCTGCTAAAATTTCGGGTTAAATGGGTCACTTTGGTAAGTTTCTAGGGTGGAAAAAAGGTATAAGCTTGGTCACCGAATCGTCGATAAGTTGGCTGTCCAGCGTCAAAGCGTCGGTTTTTAAAGATGATCTTTCAATTTAAAAAAAAAAAAAAATTACAGAATTTCGCAAAACGGAGACCAGATTTAGATTTCTGCTAAAATTTTGGGTTAAATGGGTCACTTTGGTAAGTTTCTAAGGCTAAAAAAAAGTGATAGGCTTGGTCACCTAATCGTCGGTAAAGTGGCTGTCCAGCGTCGGTTTTTTTAAAGATGATCTTTCAATTTAAAAACAAAGTTACAGGAATTTCGCAAAACGGAGACCAGATTTAGATTTCTGCTAAAATTTTGGGTTAAAATGGGTCACTTTGGTAAGTTTCTAAGGTGGAAAAAAGTGATAGGCTTGGTCACCGAATCGTCGATAAGTGGCTGTCCAGCGTCAAAGCGTCGGTTTTTTTAAAGATGATCTTTCAATTTAAAAAAAAAGTTACAGGAATTTCACAAAACGGAGACCAGATTTAGATTTCTGCTAAAATTTCGGGTTAAATGGGTCACTTTTGGTAAGTTTCTAGGTGGAAAAAAAAATTATAAGCTTGGTCACCGAATCGTCGATAAGTTGGCTGTCCAGCGTCAAAGCGTCGGTTTTTTTAAAGATGATCTTTCAATTTAAAAAAAAAAGTTACTGGAATTTCGCAAAACGGAGACCAGATTTAGATTTCTGCTAAAATTTCGGGTTAAATGGGTCACTTTGGTAAGTTTCTAAGGCTAAAAAAGTGATTGGCTTGGTCACCTAATCGTCGGTAAAGTGGCTGTCCAGCGTCGGTTTTTTAAAGATGATCTTTCAATTTAAAAAAGTTACAGGAATTTCGCAAAACGAAGACCAGATTTAGATTTCTGCTAAAATTTTGGGTTAAATGGGTCACTTTGGTAAGTTTCTAAGGCTAAAACAAAAGTGATTGGCTTGGTCACCTAATCGTCGGTAAAGTGGCTGTCCAGCGTCAAAGCGTCAGTTTTTTTAAGATGATCTTTCAATTTAAAAAAAAAAGTTACAGGAATTTCGCAAAACGGAGACCAGATTTAGATTTCTGCTAAAATTTCGGGTTAAATGGGTCACTTTGGTAAGTTTCTAAGGCTAAAAAAAAGTGATTGGCTTGGTCACCTAATCGTCCGTAAAGTGGCTGTCCAGCGTCGGTTTTTTTAAAGATGATCTTTCAATTTAAAAAAAAAAAATTACAGGAATTTCGCAAAACGAAGACCAGATTTAGATTTCTGCTAAAATTTCGGGTTAAATGGGTCACTTTGGTAAGTTTCTAGGGTGGAAAAAAGGTATAAGCTTGGTCACCGAATCGTCGATAAGTTAGCTGTCCAGCGTCAAAGCGTCGGTTTTTTTAAAGATGATCTTTCAATTTAAAAAAAAGTTACAGGAATTTCGCAAAACGGAGACCAGATTTAGATTTCTGCTAAAATTTTGGGTTAAATGGGTCACTTTGGTAAGTTTCTAAGGCTAAAAAAAACAGTGATAGGCTTGGTCACCTAATCGTCGGTAAAGTGGCTGTCCAGCGTCAAAGCGTCAGTTTTTTTTTTTTTTAAGATGATCTTTCAATTTAAAAAAAAAGTTACTGGAATTTCGCAAAACGGAGACCAGATTTAAGATTTCTGCTAAAATTTCGGGTTAAATGGGTCACTTTGGTAAGTTTCTAGGGTGGAAAAAAGTTATAAGCTTGGTCACCGAATCGTCGATAAGTTGGCTGTCCAGCGTCAAAGCGTCGGTTTTTTTAAAGATGATCTTTCAATTTTAAAAAAGTTACGAGAATTTCGCAAAACGGAGACCAGATTTAGATTTCTGCTAAAATTTCGGGTTAAATGGGTCACTTTGGTAAGTTTCTAAGGCTAAAAAAAGTGATAGGCTTGGTCACCTAATCGTCGGTAAAGTGGCTGTCCAGCGTCGGTTTTTTTTTAAGATGATCTTTCAATTTAAAAACAAAGTTACAGGAATTTCGCAAAACGGAGACCAGATTTAGATTTCTGCTAAAATTTCGGGTTAAATGGGTCACTTTGGTAAGTTTCTAGGGTGGAAAAAAGTTATAAGCTTGGTCACCGAATCGTCGATAAGTTGGCTGTCCAGCGTCAAAGCGTCGGTTTTTAAAGATGATCTTTCAATTTAAAAAAGTTACGGGAATTTCGCAAAACGGAGACCAGATTTAGATTTCTGCTAAAATTTCGGGTTAAATGGGTCACTTTGGTAAGTTTCTAAGGCTAAAAAAACAGTGATAGGCTTGGTCACCTAATCGTCGGTAAAGTGGCTGTCCAGCGTCAAAGCGTCAGTTTTTTTTAAGATGATCTTTCAATTTAAAAAAAAAAGTTACTGGAATTTCACAAAACGGAGACCAGATTTAGATTTCTGCTAAAATTTCGGGTTAAATGGGTCACTTTGGTAAGTTTCTAAAAAAAAAAAGTGATAAGGCTTGGTCACCGAATCGTCGATAAAGTGGCTGTCCAGCGTCAAAGCGTCAGTTTTTTTAAGATGATCTTTCAATTTAAAAAAGTTACTGGAATTTCGCAAAACGGAGACCAGATTTAGATTTCTGCTAAAATTTCGGGTTAAATGGGTCACTTTGGTAAGTTTCTAAGGCTAAAAAAGTGATTGGCTTGGTCACCTAATCGTCCGTAAAGTGGCTGTCCAGCGTCGGTTTTTTTAAAGATGATCTTTCAATTTTAAAAAAGTTACAGGAATTTCGCAAAACGAAGACCAGATTTAGATTTCTGCTAAAATTTCGGGTTAAATGGGTCACTTTGGTAAGTTTCTAAGGCTAAAACAAAAGTGATTGGCTTGGTCACCTAATCGTCGGTAAAGTGGCTGTCCAGCGTCAAAGCGTCAGTTTTTTTTAAGATGATCTTTCAATTTAAAAAAAAGTTACAGGAATTTCGCAAAACGGAGACCAGATTTAGATTTCTGCTAAAATTTCGGGTTAAATGGGTCACTTTGGTAAGTTTCTAGGGTGGTGGAAAAAAAGGTATAAGCTTGGTCACCAATCGTCGATAAGTTGGCTGTCCAGCGTCAAAGCGTCGGTTTTTTTAAGATGATCTTTCAATTTAAAAAAGTTACAGGAATTTCGCCAAACGGAGACAAGATTTAGATTTCTGCTAAAATTTTGGGTTAAATGGGTCACTTTGGTAAGTTTCTAAGGCTAAAAAAACAGTGATAGGCTTGGTCACCTAATCGTCGGTAAAGTGGCTGTCCAGCGTCAAAGCGTCAGTTTTTTTAAGATGATCTTTCAATTTAAAAAAAAAAGTTACAGGAATTTCGCAAAACGGAGACCAGATTAAGATTTCTGCTAAAATTTCGGGTTAAATGGGTCACTTTGGTAAGTTTCTAGGGTGGAAAAAAAAAGGTATAAGCTTGGTCACCGAATCGTCGATAAGTTGGCTGTCCAGCGTCAAAGCGTCGGTTTTTTTAAAGATTATCTTTCAATTTAAAAAAAAAAAATTACAGGAATTTCGCAAAACGCGGAGACCAGATTTAGATTTCTGCTAAAATTTCGGGTTAAATGGGTCACTTTGGTAAGTTTCTAAGGCTAAAAAAAAAGTGATAGGCTTGGTCACCTAATCGTCGGTAAAGTGGATGTCCAGCGTCGGTTTTTTTTAAAGATGATCTTTCAATTTAAAAAAAAAGTTACAGGAATTTCGCAAAACGGAGACCAGATTTAGATTTCTGCTAAAATTTTGGGTTAAATGGGTCACTTTGGTAAGTTTCTAAGGCTAAAAAAAAAAACAGTGATAGGCTTGGTCACCTAATCGTCGGTAAAGTGGCTGTCCAGCGTCAAAGCCTCAGTTTTTTTTAAGATGATATTTCAATTTAAAAAAAAGTTACTGGAATTTCGCAAAACGGAGACCAGATTTAGATTTCTGCTAAAAGTTCGGGTTAAATCGGTCACTTTGGTAAGTTTCTAGGGTGGAAAAAAGTTATAAGCTTGGTCACCGAATCGTCGATAAGTTGGCTGTCCAGCGTCAAAGCGTCGGTTTTTTTAAAGATGATCTTTCAATTTAAAAACAAAGTTACAGGAATTTCTCAAAACGGAGACCTGATTTAGATTTCTGCTAAAATTTCGGGTTAAATGGGTCACTTTGGTAAGTTTCTAAGGTGGAAAAAGTTATAGGCTTGGTCACCGAATCGTCGATAAAGTTAACTGTCCAGCGTCAAAGCGTCAGTTTTTTTAAAGATGATTTTCAATTTAAAAAAAAGTTACGGGAATTTCGCAAAACGGAGACCAGATTTAGATTTCTGCTAAAATTTCGGGTTAAATGGGTCACTTTGGTAAGTTTCTAAGGCTAAAAAAAGTGATAGGCTTGGTCACCTAATCGTCGGTAAAGTGGCTGTCCAGCGTCAAAGCGTCAGTTTTTTTAAAGATGATCTTTCAATTTAAAAAAAAGTTACAGGAATTTCGCAAAACCCAGACCAGATTTAGATTTCTGCTAAAATTTCGGGTTAAATGGGTCACTTTGGTAAGTTTCTAGGGCTAAAAAAAAAAGTGATTAGCTTGGTCACCGAATCGTCGATAATTTGGCTGTCCAGCGTCAAAGCGTTTTTTTTTTAAAGATGATCTTTCAATTTAAAAAAGTTACGGGAATTTCGCAAAACGGAGACCAGATTTAGATTTCTGCTAAAATTTCGGGTTAAATGGGTCACTTTGGTAAGTTTCTAAGGCTAAAAAAGTGATTGGCTTGGTCACCTAATCGTCGGTAAAGTGGCTGTCCAGCGTCAAAGCGTCAGTTTTTTTTTTAAGATGATCTTTCAATTTAAAAAAGTTACAGGAATTTCGCAAAACGAGACCAGATTTAGATTTCTGCTAAAATTTCGGGTTAAATGGGTCACTTTGGTAAGTTTCTAGGGAGGAAAAAAAAGTGATTGGCTTGGTCACCGAATCGTCGGTAAAGTGGCTGTCCAGCGTCAAAGCGTCAGTTTTTTTAAATATGATCTTTCAATTTAAAAAAGTTACAGGAATTTCGCAAAACGGAGACCAGATTTAGATTTCTGCTAAAATTTCGGGTTAAATGGGTCACTTTGGTAAGTTTCTAAGGCTAAAAAAGTGATTGGCTTGGTCACCTAATCGTCGATAAAGTGGCTGTCCAGCGTCGGTTTTTTTAAAGATGATCTTTCAATTTAAAAAAGTTACAGGAATTTCGCAAAACGAAGACCAGATTTAGATTTCTGCTAAAATTTTGGGTTAAATGGGTCACTTTGGTAAGTTTCTAAGGCTAAAACAAAAGTGATTGGCTTGGTCACCTAATCGTCGGTAAAGTGGCTGTCCAGCGTCAAAGGTTTTTTTTTTAAGATGATCTTTCAATTTAAAAACAAAGTTACAGGAATTTCGCCAAACGGAGACAAGATTTAGATTTCTGCTAAAATTTTGGGTTAAATGGGTCACTTTGGTAAGTTTCTAAGGCTAAAAAAAAAAGTGATAGGCTTGGTCACCTAATCGTCGGTAAAGTGGCTGTCCAGCGTCAAAGCGTCAGTTTTTTTTTAAGATGATCTTTCAATTTAAAAAAAGTTACGAATTTCGCAAAACGGAGACCAGATTTAGATTTCTGCTAAAATTTCGGGTTAAATGGGTCACTTTGGTAAGTTTCTAGGGCTGGAAAAAAAAAAGGTATAAGCTTGGTCACCGAATCGTCGATAAGTTGGCTGTCCAGCGTCAAAGCGTCGGTTTTTTTAAAGATTATCTTTCAATTTAAAAAAAATTACAGGAATTTCGCAAAACGGAGACCAGATTTAGATTTCTGCTAAAATTTCGGGTTAAATGGGTCACTTTGGTAAGTTTCTAAGGCTAAAAAAAGTGATAGGCTTGGTCACCTAATCGTCGGTAAAGTGGTTGTCCAGCGTCAAAGCGTCAGTTTTTTAAAGATGATCTTTCAATTTAAAAACAAAGTTACAGGAATTTCGCAAAACGGAGACCAGATTTAGATTTCTGCTAAAATTTTGGGTTAAATGGGTCACTTTGGTAAGTTTCTAAGGCTAAAAAACAGTGATAGGCTTGGTCACCTAATCGTCGGTAAAGTGGCTGTCCAGCGTCAAAACCTCAGTTTTTTTAAAGATGATATTTCAATTTAAAAAAAAAGTTACTGGAATTTCGCAAAACGGAGACCAGATTTAGATTTCTGCTAAAATTTCGGGTTAAATGGGTCACTTTGGTAAGTTTCTAAGGCTAAAAAAGTGATAGGCTTGGTCACCTAATCGTCGGTAAGTGGCTGTCCAGCGTCGGTTTTTTTAAAGATGATCTTTCAATTTAAAAACAAAGTTACAGGAATTTCGCAAAACGGAGACCAGATTTAGATTTCTGCTAAAATTTCGGGTTAAAATGGTCACTTTGGTAAGTTTCTAGGGTGGAAAAAAGTTATAAGCTTGGTCACCGAATCGTCGATAAGTTGGCTGTCCAGCGTCAAAGCGTCGGTTTTTTTTAAAGATGATCTTTCAATTTAAAAAAAGTTACGGGAATTTCGCAAAACGGAGACCAGATTTAGATTTCTGCTCAAATTTCGGGTTAAATGGGTCACTTTGGTAAGTTTCTAAGGCTAAAAAAACAGTGATAGGCTTGGTCACCTAATCGTCGGTAAAGTAGCTGTCCAGCGTCAAAGCGTCAGTTTTTTTAAGATGATCTTTCAATTTAAAAAAAGTTACTGGAATTTCGCAAAACGGAGACCAGATTTAGATTTCTGCTAAAATTTCGGGTTAAATGGGTCACTTTGGTAAGTTTCTAAGGCTAAAAAAAAGTGATTGTCTTGGTCACCTAATCGTCCGTAAAGTGGCTGTCCAGCGTCGGTTTTTTTTAAAGATGATCTTTCAATTTTAAAAAAGTTACAGGAATTTCGCAAAACGAAGACCAGATTTAGATTTCTGCTAAAATTTCGGGTTAAATGGGTCACTTTGGTAAGTTTCTAAGGCTAAAAAAAAGTGATTGGCTTGGTCACCTAATCATCGGTAAAGTGGCTGTCCAGCGTCAAAGCGTCAGTTTTTTTTAAGATGATCTTTCAATTTAAAAAAAAAAAGTTACAGAATTTCGCAAAACGGAGACCAGGTTTAGATTTCTGCTAAAATTTCGGGTTAAATGGGTCACTTTGGTAAGTTTCTAGGGTGGAAAAAAAAAGGTATAAGCTTGGTCACCGAATCGTCGATAAGTTGGCTGTCCAGCGTCAAAGCGTCGGTTTTTTTAAGATGATCTTTCAATTTAAAAAAATTACAGGAATTTCGCAAAACGGAGACAAGATTTAGATTTCTGCTAAAATTTTGGGTTAAATGGGTCACTTTGGTAAGTTTCTAAGGCTAAAAAAAACAGTATAGGCTTGGTCACCTAATCGTCGGTAAAGTGGCTGTCCAGCGTCAAAGCGTCAGTTTTTTTTTAAAGATGATCTTTCAATTTAAAAAAAAAGTTACAGGAATTTCGCAAAACGGAGACCAGATTTAGATTTCTGCTAAAATTTCGGGTTAAATGGGTCACTTTGGTAAGTTTAAAAAAAAAAGTGATAGGCTTGGTCACCTAATCGTCGTAAAGTGGCTGTCCAGCGTCGGTTTTTTTTAAAGATGATCTTTCAATTTAAAAAAGTTACTGAATTTCGCAAAACGGAGACCAGATTTAGATTTCTGCTAAAATTTCGGGTTAAATGGGTCACTTTGGTAAGTTTCTAGGGTGGAAAAAAGTTATAAGCTTGGTCACCGAATCGTCGATAAGTTGGCTGTCCAGCGTCAAAGCGTCGGTTTTTTTAAAGATGATCTTTTAATTTAAAAAAAGTTACAGGAATTTCGCAAAAACGGAGACCAGATTTAGATTTCTGCTAAAATTTCGGGTTAAATGGGTCACTTTGGTAAGTTTCTAAGGTAAAAAAAGTGATACGCTTGGTCACCTAATCGTCGGTAAAGTGGTTGTCCAGCGTCGGTTTTTTTTTTAAGATGATCTTTCAATTTAAAAAAGTTACAGGAATTTCGCAAAACGGAGACCAGATTTAGATTTCTGCTAAAATTTTGGGTTAAATGGGTCACTTTGGTAAGTTTCTAAGGATAAAAAAACAGTGATAGGCTTGGTCACCTAATCGTCGGTAAAGTGGCTGTCCAGCGTCAAAGCGGTTTTTTTAAGATGATCTTTCAATTTAAAAAAAAGTTACGGGAATTTCGCAAAACGGAGACCAGATTTAGATTTCTGCTAAAACTTCGGGTTAAATGGGTCACTTTGGTAAGTTTCTAAGGTGGAAAAAGGTGATAAGCTTGGTCACCGAATCGTCGATAAGTGGCTGTCCAGCGTCAAAGCGTCGGTTTTTTTAAAGATGATCTTTCAATTTAAAAAAAAATTACTGAATTTCGCAAAAACGGAGACCAGATTTAGATTTCTGCTAAAATTTCGGGTTAAATGGGTCACTTTGGTAAGTTTCTAAGGCTAAAAAAAGTGATAAGCTTGGTCACCTAATCGTCGATAAAGTGGCTGTCCAGCGTCGGTTTTTTAAAGATGATCTTTCAATTTAAAAAAAAGTTACAGGAATTTCGCAAAACGGAGACCAGATTTAGATTTCTGCTAAAATTTCGGGTTAAATGGGTCACTTTGGTAAGTTTCTAAGGCTAAAAAAAAAGTGATAGGCTTGGTCACCTAATCGTCGGTAAAGTGGCTGTCCAGCGTCAAAGCGTCAGTTTTTTTTAAGATGATCTTTCAATTTAAAAAAAAGTTACGGGAATTTCGCAAAACGGAGACCAGATTTAGATTTCTGCTAAAATTTTTTAAATGGGTCACTTTGGTAAGTTTCTAAGGCTAAAAAAGTGATAGGCTTGGTCACCTAATCGTCGGTAAAGTGGCTGTCCAGCAGCGTCGGTTTTTTTAAAGATGATCTTTCAATTTAAAAAAAAGCTACAGGAATTTCGCAAAACGGAGACCAGATTTAGATTTCTGCTAAAATTTCGGGTTAAATGGGTCACTTTGGTAAGTTTCTAGGGTGGAAAAAAAAGTGATAAGCTTGGTCACCGAATCGTCGATAAGTTGGCTGTCCAGCGTCAAAGCGTCGGTTTTTTTTAAAGATGATCTTTCAATTTAAAAAAGTTACAGGAATTTCGCAAAACGGAGACCAGATTTAGATTTCTGCTAAAATTTTGGGTTAAATGGGTCACTTTGGTAAGTTTCTAAGGCTAAAAACAGTGATAGGCTTGGTCACCTAATCGTCGGTAAAGTGGCTGTCCAGCGTCAAAGCGTCAGTTTTTTTTAAGATGATCTTTCAATTTAAAAAAATGTTACTGAATTTCGCAAAACGGAGACCAGATTTAGATTTCTGCTAAAATTTCGGGTTAAATGGGTCACTTTGGTAAGTTTCTAGGGTGGAAAAAAAAATTTATAAGCTTGGTCACCGAATCGTCGATAAGTTGGCTGTCCAGCGTCAAAGCGTCGGTTTTTTTAAGATGATCTTTCAATTTAAAAAAATTACAGGAATTTCGCAAAACGGAGACCAGATTTAGATTTCTGCTAAAATTTCGGGTTAAATGGGTCACTTTGGTAAGTTTCTAAGGCTAAAAAAAGTGATTGGCTTGGTCACCTAATCGTCGGTAAAGTGGCTGTCCAGCGTCAAAGGTCAGTTTTTTTTAAGATGATCTTTCAATTTAAAAAAAAAGTTACAGGAATTTCGCAAAACGAAGACCAGATTTAGATTTCTGCTAAAATTTCGGGTTAAATGGGTCACTTTGGTAAGTTTCTAGGGTGGAAAAAAAAAGGTATAAGCTTGGTCACCGAATCGTCGATAAGTTGGCTGTCCAGCGTCAAAGCGTCGGTTTTTTTAAGATGATCTTTCAATTTAAAAAAATTACAGGAATTTCGCCAAACGGAGACCAGATTTAGATTTCTGCTAAAATTTTGGGTTAAATGGGTCACTTTGGTAAGTTTCTAAGGCTAAAAAAAAGTGATAGGCTTGGTCACCTAATCGTCGGTAAAGTGGCTGTCCAGCGTCAGCGTCGGTTTTTTAAGATGATCTTTCAATTTAAAAAAATGTTACAGGAATTTCGCAAAACGGAGACCAGATTTAGATTTCTGCTAAAATTTCGGGTTAAATGGGTCACTTTGGTAAGTTTCTAGGGTGGAAAAAAAAGTATAAGCTTGGTCACCGAATCGTCGATAAGTTGGCTGTCCAGCGTCAAAGCGTCGGTTTTTTTTAAAGATTATCTTTCAATTTAAAAAAAAGTTACAGGAATTTCGCAAAACGGAGACCAGATTTAGATTTCTGCTAAAATTTCGGGTTAAATGGGTCACTTTGGTAAGTTTCTAAGGCTAAAAAAAAAGTGATAGGCTTGGTCACCTAATCGTCGGTAAAGTGGTTGTCCAGCGTCGGTTTTTTTTAAAGATGATCTTTCAATTTAAAAACAAAGTTACAGGAATTTCGCAAAACGGAGACCAGATTTAGATTTCTGCTAAAATTTTGGGTTAAATGGGTCACTTTGTAAGTTTCTAAGGCTAAAAAAAGTGATAGGCTTTGGTCACCTAATCGTCGGTAAAGTGGCTGTCCAGCGTCAAAGCCTCAGTTTTTTTTAAGATGATATTTCAATTTAAAAAAAAAAAAGTTACTGGAATTTCGCAAAACGGAGACCAGATTTAGATTTCTGCTAAAAGTTCGGGTTAAATCGGTCACTTTGGTAAGTTTCTAGGTGGAAAAAGTTATAAGCTTGGTCACCGAATCGTCGATAAGTTGGCTGTCCAGCGTCAAAGCGTCGGTTTTTTTAAAGATGATCTTTCAATTTTAAAAAAGTTACGGGAATTTCGCAAAACGGAGACCAGATTTAGATTTCTGCTAAAATTTCGGGTTAAAATGGGTCACTTTGGTAAGTTTCTAAGGCTAAAAAAGTGATAGGCTTGGTCACCTAATCGTCGGTAAAGTGGCTGTCCAGCGTCAAAGCGTCAGTTTTTTTAAGATGATCTTTCAATTTAAAAAAAAAAAAAAGTTACGGGAATTTCATAAAACGGAGACCAGATTTAGATTTCTGCTAAAATTTCGGGTTAAATGGGTCACTTTGGTAAGTTTCTAGGGTGGAAAAAAAAAAAGGTATAAGCTTGGTCACCGAATCGTCGATAAGTTGGCTGTCCAGCGTCAAAGCGTCGGTTTTTTTAAAGATGATCTTTCAATTTAAAAAAAAAAAATTACGGAATTTCGCAAAACGGAGACCAGATTTAGATTTCTGCTAAAATTTCGGGTTAAATGGGTCACTTTGGTAAGTTTCTAAGGCTAAAAACAGTGATAGGCTTGGTCACCTGATCGTCGGTAAAGTGGCTGTCCAGCGTCAAAGGTCAGTTTTTTTAAGATGATCTTTCAATTTAAAAAAGTTACTGAATTTCGCAAAACCCAGACCAGATTTAGATTTCTGCTAAAATTTCGGGTTAAATGGGTCACTTTGGTAAGTTTCTAAGGCTAAAAAAGTGATTGGCTTGGTCACCTAATCGTCCGTAAAGTGGCTGTCCAGCGTCGGTTTTTTAAAGATGATCTTTCAATTTTAAAAAAGTTACAGGAACTTCGCAAAACGAAGACCAGATTTAGATTTCTGCTAAAATTTCGGGTTAAATGGGTCACTTTGGTAAGTTTCTAAGGCTAAAAACAAAAGTGATTGGCTTGGTCACCTAATCGTCGGTAAAGTGGCTGTCCAGCGTCAAAGCGTCAGTTTTTTTAAGATGATCTTTCAATTTAAAAAAAAAAAAGTTACAGGAATTTCGCAAAACGGAGACCAGATTTAGATTTCGCTAAAATTTCGGGTTAAATGGGTCACTTTGGTAAGTTTCTAAGGCTAAAAAAGAGTGATTGGCTTGGTCACCTAATCGTCCGTAAAGTGGCTGTCCAGCGTCGGTTTTTTTAAAGATGATCTTTCAATTTTAAAAAAGTTACAGGAATTTCGCAAAACGAAGACCAGATTTAGATTTCTGCTAAAATTTCGGGTTAAATGGGTCACTTTGGTAAGTTTCAAGGGTGGAAAAAAAAAAGGTATAAGCTTGGTCACCGAATCGTCGATAAGTTGGCTGTCCAGCGTCAAAGCGTCGGTTTTTTAAGATGATCTTTCAATTTAAAAAAAGTTACAGGAATTTCGCCAAAACGGAGACCAGATTTAGATTTCATAAAAATTTCGGGTTAAATGGGTCACTTTGGTAAGTTTCTAGGTGAAAAAAAACAGGTATAAGCTTGGTCACCGAATCGTCGATAAGTTGGCTGTCCAGCGTCAAAGCGTCGGTTTTTTTAAGATGATCTTTCAATTTAAAAAAAATGTTACGAATTTCGCAAAACGGAGACCAGATTAAGATTTCTGCTAAAATTTCGGGTTAAATGGGTCACTTTGGTAAGTTTCTAGGTGGAAAAAAAAGTATAAGCTTGGTCACCGAATCGTCGATAAGTTGGCTGTCCAGCGTCAAAGCGTCGGTTTTTTTAAAGATGATCTTTCAATTTAAAAAAAAAATTACAGGAATTTCGCAAAACGGAGACCAGATTTAGATTTCTGCTAAAATTTCGGGTTAAATGGGTCACTTTGGTAAGTTTCTAAGCTAAAAAGTGATAGGCTTGGTCACCTAATCGTCGGTAAAGTGGTTGTCCAGCGTCGGTTTTTAAAGATGATCTTTCAATTTAAAAACAAAGTTACAGGAATTTCGCAAAACGGAGACCAGATTTAGATTTCTGCTAAAATTTTGGGTTAAATGGGTCACTTTGGTAAGTTTCTAAGGCTAAAAACAGTGATAGGCTTGGTCACCGAATCGTCGGTAAAGTGGCTGTCCAGCGTCAAAGCCTCAGTTTTTTAAAGATGATATTTCAATTTAAAAAAAAAAATTACTGGAATTTCGCAAAAACGGAGACCAGATTTAGATTTCTGCTAAAATTTCGGGTTAAATGGGTCACTTGGTAAGTTTCTAGGTGGAAAAAAGTTATAAGCTTGGTCACCGAATCGTCGATAAAGTTGGCTGTCCAGCGTCAAAGCGTCGGTTTTTTAAAGATGATCTTTCAATTTAAAAAAAAAAAAGTTACAGGAATTTCGCAAAACGGAGACCAGATTTAGATTTCTGCTAAAATTTCGGGTTAAATGGGTCACTTTGGTAAGTTTAGGCTAAAAAAGTGATATAAGCTTGGTCACCGAATCGTCGGTAAAGTGGTTGTCCAGCGTCGGTTTTTTAAAGATGATCTTTCAATTTAAAAAAAGTTACGGAATTTCGCAAAACGGAGACCAGATTTAGATTTCGCTAAAATTTTAAGGGTTAAATGGGTCACTTTTGGTAAGTTTCTAAGGCTAAAAAAACAGTGATAGGCTTGGTCACCTAATCGTCGGTAAAGTGGCTGTCCAGCGTCAAAGCGTCAGTTTTTTTTAAGATGATCTTTCAATTTAAAAAAAGTTACAGGAATTTCGCAAAAACGGAGACCAGATTTAGATTTCGCTAAAA
>BMAU01007577.1:0-21244 GCA_019973935.1 Trichonephila clavipes | reverse complement strand
AGACTTGATATAAAATTTTTTATTTCGAATATTTTGTGAGGGCCGGAACTTTCAATCTTGGTGATGGTTGTGCTGTGATGATTCTCCTAACCTACTCACAAACGGATGATGGAGGAATGAGGGAGGGTAGGTAGGAAGTGATAAAGGAATGAAATTCATTTTTTTTTATTTCGAATATTTTGCGAGTGCCGGAGCTTTTATTTTGGTGATGGTGTGCTGTAAAGATTCTCCGGCCCTACGCGACAAACGTATGATGGAGGAATGAGGGAGGGTAGGAGGATAATATAAATGATAAAGGAATGATATAAATTTTTTTATTTCAAATATTTTGTGAGGGCCGGAGCTGTGGATCTTGGTGATGCTGGTGTTGTGATGATTCTCAGACCCTACTCAGAAACGGATGATAGAAGAATGAGAGGGTAGGAGGGAAATCTTAGAGGAATGATATAAATTTTTATTTCGAATATCTTGTGAGAGCCGGAGCGTCGATCTTGGTGATGGTGCTGCTGTGATGATTCTCCGAACCTACTCAGAAATATGATGGAGGAATGAGGAGGGTAGGAGGTAAATCTTAAAGGAATGATATAAATTTTTTTATTTGAAATATTTTGTGAGGGCTAGAGCTGTTTATCTTGGTGATGGTGCTGCTGTAATGATTCTCCGGCCCTACGCCACAAACGGATGGAGGAATAGGGAGGGTGTGGGAAATGAAGGAATGATATAAATTTTTTTTTATTTCGAATATTTTGTGAGGGCCGGAGCTGTCGATCTTGGTGATGGTGGTGTTGTGATGATTCTCCGACCCTACTCAGAAATGGATGATGGAGGAATGAGGGAGG
This sequence comes from Trichonephila clavipes, assembly GCA_019973935.1. NCBI lineage: Eukaryota > Metazoa > Arthropoda > Arachnida > Araneae > Nephilidae > Trichonephila > Trichonephila clavipes. The sequence continues at coordinate 20,405 of BMAU01007577.1, read as the reverse complement.
GTAGGTGGGAAATCTTAAAGGAATGATATTAATTTTTTTATTTCGAATAATTTGTGAGGGCCGGAGCTGTCGATCTTGGTGATGGTTGTGCTGTGATGATTCTCCTAACCTACTCACAAACGGATGATGGAGGAATGAGGGAGGGTAGGTGGGAAGTGATAAAGGAATGATCTTCATTTTTTTTATTTCGAATATTTTGCGAGGGCCGGAGCTTTTGATCTTGGTGATTTTGCTGCTGTAAAGATTCTCCGGCCCTACGCGACAAACGGATGATGGAGGAATGAGGGAGGGTAGGAGGATAATATAAATGATAAAGGAATGATATAAATTTTTTTATTTCAAATATTTTGTGAGGGCCGGAGCTGTGGATCTTGGTCATGCTGGTGTTGTGATGATTCTCAGACCCTACTCAGAAACGGATGATAGAAGAATGAGAGGGTAGGAGGGAAATCTTAGAGGAATGATATAAATTTTTATTTCGAATATCTTGTGAGAGCCGGAGCCGTCGATCTTGGTGATGGTGCTGCTGTGATGATTCTCCGAACCCTACTCAGAAGCGGATGATGGAGGAATGAGGGAGGGTAGGAGGTAAATCTTAAAGGAATGATATAAATTTTTTATTTGAAATATTTTGTGAGGGCCGGAGCTGTTGATCTTGGTGATGCTGGTGTTGTGATGATTCTCAGACCCTACTCAGAAATGGATGATGGAGGAATGAGGGAGGGTAAGTGGGAAATCTTAAAGGAATGATATAAATTTTTTTATTTCGAATATTTTGTAAGGACGGATCTGTCGATTTTTGTGATGGTGTTGCTGTGATGATTCTCCGGCCCTACGCCACAAACGGTTGATGGAGGAATGAGGGAGGGTAAGTGGAAATGATAAAGGAATGATATTAATTTTTTTATTCGAATATTTTGTGAGGGCCGGAGCTGTCGATCTTCATGATGCTGGCTGTGTGATGATTCTCCGACCCTACTCAGAAACGGATGATGGAGGAATGAGGGAGGGTAGGAGGGAAATCTTAAAGGAATGATATAAATTTTTTTATTTCGAATATTTTGTAAGGACGGATCTGTCGATTTTTGTGATGGTGTTGCTGTGATGATTCTCCGGCCCTACGCCACAAACGGTTTATGGAGGAATGAGGGAGGGTAGGTGGGAAATGATAAAGGAATGATATTAATTTTTTTATTTCGAATATTTTGTTAGGGCCGGAACTGACGATCTTGGTGATGGTTGTGCTGTGATGATTCTCCGAACCTACTCACAAACGGATGATGGAGGAATGAGGGAGGGTAGGTGGAAAATGATAAAGGAATTATATTAATTTTTTTATTTCGAATAATTTGTGAGGGCCGGAGCTGTTATCTTGGTGATGGTGCTGCTGTAAAGATTCTTCGGCCCTACGTCAAAAACGGATGATGGAGGAATGAGGGAGGGTAGGTGAAAATCTTAAAGGAATGATATTAATTTTTTTTATTTCGAATAATTTGTGAGGGACGGAGCTGTCGATCTTGGTGATGGTGCTGCTGTAAAGATTCTCCGTCCCTACACCACAAACGGATGATGGAGGAATGAGGGAGGGTAGGCGGAAATGATAAATGAATGATATTAATTTTTTTTTTCGAATAATTTGTGAGGGCCGGAGCTGTCGATCTTGGTGATGGTGTGCTGGGATGATTCTCCTGACCTACTCACAAACGAATGATGGAGGAATGAGGGAGGGTAGGTGGGAAATGATAAAGGAATGATATTCATTTTTTTATTTCGAATATTTTGCGAGGGCCGGAGCTTTTGATCTTGGTGATGGTGCTGCTGTAAAGATTCTCCGGCCCTACGCGACAAACGGATGATGGAGGAATGAGGGAGGGTAGGAGGATAATATAAATGATAAAGGAATGATATAAATTTTTTTATTTCAAATATTTTGTGAGGGCCGGAACTGTCGATCTTGTTGATGGTGGTGCTGTGATGATTCTCCAGCCCTACGCCAAAATGGTTGATGGTGGAATGAGGGAGGGTAGGTGGGAAAGGATAAAGGAATGATATTAATTTTTTTATTTCGAATATTTTGTGAGGGCCGGAGCTGTTGATCTTGGTGATGCTGGTGTTGTGATGATTCTCAGACCCTACTCAGAAACGGATGATAGAGTAATGAGGGAGGGTAGGAGGGAAATCTTAGAGGAATGATATAAATTTTTTATTTTGAATATTTTGTGAGAGCTGGAGCTGTCGATCTTGGTGATGGTGGTGCTGTGATGATTCTCCGGGCATACGCCACAAACGGATGATGGAGGAATGAGGGAGGGTAGGTGGGAAGTGATAAAGGAATATTATTCATTTTTTTATTTCGAATATTTTGCGAGGGCTAGAGCTGTTTGAACTTGGTGATGGTGCTGCTGTAATGATTCTCCGGCCCTACGCCACAAACGGATGATGGAGGAATAAGGGAGGGTAGGTAGGGGAAATCTTAAAGGAATGATATAAATTTTTTTTTATTTCGAATATTTTGTGAGGGCCGGAGCTGTTGATCTTGGTGATGCTGGTGTTGTGATGATTCTCAGAACCTACTCAGAAACGGATGATGGAGGAATGAGGGAGGGTAGGAGGGAAATCTTAAAGAATGATATAAAATTTTTTATTTCGAATATTTTGTGAGGGCCGGATCCGTCGATATTTGTGATGGTGTTGCTGTGATGATTCTCCGGCCTGCGCTACAAACGGTTGATGGAGGAATGAGGGAGGGTAGGTGGAAATGATAAAGAAATGATATTAATTTTTTTTATTTCGAATAATTTGTGAGGGCCGGAGCTGTCGATCTGCATGATGCTGGTGTAGTGATGATTCTCCGACCCTACTCAGAAACTGATGATGGAGGAATGAGGGAGGGTAGGTGGGAAATCTTAAAGGAATGATATAAATTTTTTTTTTTATTTCGAACGTTTTGTGAGGGCCGGAGCCGTCGATCTTGGTGATGGTGGTGATGTGATGATTCTCCTGCCTTCGCCACAAACGGATGATGGAGGAATGAGGGAGGGTAAGTGGGAAATCTTAAAGGAATGATATAAATTTTTTTATTTCGAATTTTTTGTAGGGCGGATCTGTCGATTTTTGTGATGGTGTTGCTGTGATGATTCTCCGGCCCTATACGCCACAAACGGTTTATGGAGGAATGAGGGAGGGTAAGTGGGAAATGATAAAGGAATGATATTAATTTTTTTTATATCGAATATTTTGTGAGGGCCGAAGCTGTCGATCTTCGTGATGCTGGTGTAGTGATGATTCTCCGACCCTACTCAGAAACGGATGATGGAGGAATGAGGGAGGGTAGGAGGGAAATCTTAAAGGAATGATATAAATTTTTTTATTTCGAATATTTCGTGAGGGCCGGAGCCGTAGATCTTGGTGATGGTGCTGCTGTGATGATTCTCCGGCACTACGCCACAAACGGATGATGGAGGAATGAGGGAGGGTAGGTGGGAAATGATAAAGGAATGATATTAATTTTTTTATTTCGAATATTTTGTTAGGGCCGGAACTGTCGATCTTGGTGATGGTTGTGCTGTGATGATTCTCCGAACCTACTCACAAACGGATGATGGAGGTATGAGGGAGGGTAGGTGGAAAATGATAAAGGAATTATATTAATTTTTTATTTCGAATAATTTGTGAGGGCCGGAGCTGTTGATCTTGGTGATGGTGCTGCTGTAAAGATTCTCCGGCTCTACGCCGAAAACGGATGATGGAGGAATGAGGGAGGGTAGGTGAAAAAAGATAAAGGAATGATATTAATTTTTTTTTTTTTCGAATAATTTGTTAGGGACGGAGCTGTCGATCTTGGTGATGGTGCTGCTGTAAAGATTCTCCGTCCCTACACCACAAACGGATGATGGAGGAATGAGGGAGGGTAGGTAAATGATAAATTGATATTAATTCTTTTATTTCGAATAATTTGTGAGGGCCGGAGCTGTCGATCTTGGTGATGGTGGTGCTGTGATGATTCTCCTAACCTACTCACAAACGAATGATGGAGGAATGAGGGAGGGTAGGTGGGAAGTGATAAAGGAATGATATTCATTTTTTTTTATTTCGAATATTTTGTTAGGGCCTGAGCTGTTGATCTTGGTGATGGTGCTGCTGTAAAGATTCTCCGGCCCTACGCGACAAACGGATGATGGAGGAATAAGGAAGGGTAAGTGGGAAATCTTAAAGGAATGATATAAATTTTTTTTATTTCGAATATTTTGCGAGGGCCGGAGCTGTTGATCTTGATGATGGTGCTGCTGTAAAGATTCTCCGGCTCTACGCAAAACGGATGATGGAGGAATGAGGGAGGGTAGGTGGAAAAGATAAAGGAATGATATTAATTTTTTTTATTTCGAATGTTTTGTGAGGGCCGGAGCTGATGATCTTGGTGATGCTGGTGTTGTGATGATTCTCAGACCGTACTCAGAAACGGATGATAGAGGAATGAGGGAGGGTAGGAGGGAAATCTTAAAGGAATGATATAAATTTTTTTATTTCGAATATTTCGTGAGGGCCGGAGCCGTAGATCTTGGTGATGGTGCTGCTGTGATGATTCTCCGGCACTACGCCACAAACGGATGATGGAGGAATGAGGGAGGGTAGGTGGGAAATGATAAAGGAATGATATTAATTTTTTTATTTCGAATATTTTGTGAGGGCCGGAACTTTCAATCTTGGTGATGGTTGTGCTGTGATGATTCTCCTAACCTACTCACAAACGGATGATGGAGGAATGAGGGAGGGTAGGTAGGAAGTGATAAAGGAATGAAATTCATTTTTTTTATTTCGAATATTTTGCGAGGGCCGGAGCTGTTGATTTTGATGATGGTGCTGCTGTGATGATTCTCCGGCACTACGCCACAAACGGATGATGGAGGAATGAGGGAGGGTAGGTGGGAAATGATAAAGGAATGATATTAATTTTTTTTATTTCGAATGTTTTGTGAGGGCCGGAGCTGTTGATCTTGGTGATGCTGGTGTTGTAATGATTCTCAGACCCTATTCAGAAACGGATGATAGAGTAATGAGGGAGGGTATGAGGGAAATCTTAGAGGAATGATATAAATTTTTATTTCGAATATCTTGTGAGAGACGGAGCCGTCGATCTTGGTGATGGTGCTGCTGTGATGATTCTCCGAACCTACTCAGAAGCGGATGATGGAGGAATGAGGGAGGGTAGGAGGTAAATCTTAAGGGAATGATATAAATATTTTTATTTGAAATATTTTATGAGGGCCGGAGCTGTTGATCTTGGTGATGCTGGTGTTGTGATGATTCTCAGACCCTACTCAGAAACGGATGATAGAGTAATGAGGGAGGGTAGGAGGGAAATCTTAGAGGAATGATATAAATTTTTTATTTTGAATATTTTGTGAGAGCTGGAGCTGTCGATCTTGGTGATGGTGGTGCTGTGATGATTCTCCGGGCCTACGCCACAAACGGATGATGGAGGAATGGGGGAGGGTAGGTGGGAAGTGATAAAGGAATATTATTCATTTTTTTTATTTCGAATATTTTGCGAGGGCTAGAGCTGTTGATCTTGGTGATGGTGCTGCTGTAATGATTCTCCGGCCCTACGCCACAAACGGATGATGGAGGAATAAGGGAGGGTAAGTGGGAAATCTTAAAGGAATGATATAAATTTTTTTTATTTCGAATATTTTGTGAGGGCCGGAGCTGTTGATCTTGGTGATGCTGGTGTTGTGATGATTCTCAGACCCAACTCAGAAACAGATGATGGAGGAATGAGGGAGGGTAGGAGGGAAATCTTAAAGACATGATATAAAATTTTTTATTTCGAATATTTTGTGAGGGCCGGATCTGTCGATTTTTGTGATGGTGTTGCTGTGACGATTCTCTGGCCTGCGCCACAAACGGTTGATGGTGGAATGAGGGAGGGTAGGTGGGAAATGATAAAGGAATGATATTAATTTTTTTATTTCGAATATTTTGTGAGGGCTGGAACTTTCAATCTTGGTGATGGTTGTGCTGTGATGATTCTCCTAACCTACTCACAAACGGATGATGGAGGAATGAGGGAGGGTAGGTAGGAAGTGATAAAGGAATGAAATTCATTTTTTATTTCGAATATTTTGCGAGGGCCGGAGCTGTTGATCTTGGTGATGGTGCTGCTGTAAATATTCTCCGGCTCTACGCCGAAAACGGTTGATGGAGTAATGAGGGAGGTTAGGTGAAAAAGATAAAGGAATGATATTAATTTTTTTATTTCGAATAATTTGTGAGGGACGGAGCTGTCGATCTTGGTGATGGTGCTGCTGTAAAGATTCTCCGGCCCTACGCCAAAATGGTTGATGGTGGAATGAGGGAGGGTAGGTGGGAAATGATAAAGGAATGATATTAATTTTTTTTATTTCGAATGTTTTGTGAGGGCCGGAGCTGTTGATCTTGGTGATGCTGGTGTTGTGATGATTCTCAGACCCTATTCAGAAACGGATGATAGAGTAATGAGGGAGGGTATGAGGGAAATCTTAGAGGAATGATATAAATTTTTATTTCGAATATCTTGTGAGAGCCGGAGCCGTCGATCTTGGTGATGGTGCTGCTGTGATGATTCTCCGAACCTACTCAGAAGCGGATGATGGAGGAATGAGGGAGGGTAGGAGGTAAATCTTAAAGGAATGATATAAATATTTTTATTTGAAATATTTTGTGAGGGCCGGAGCTGTTGATCTTGGTGATGCTGGTGTTGTGATGATTCTGAGACCCTACTCAGAAATGGATGATGGAGGAATGAGGGAGGGTAAGTGTGAAATCTTAAAGGAATGATATAAATTTTTTTATTTCGAATATTTTGTAAGGACGGATCTGTCGAATTTTGTGATGGTGTTGCTGTGATGATTCTCCGGCCCTACGCTACAAACGGGTAATGGAGGAATGAGGGAGGGTAAGTGGGAAATGATAAAGGAATGATATTAATTTTTTTTCTTTCGAATATTTTTTTAGGGCCGGAACTGTCGATCTTGGTGATGGTGCTGCTGTAAAGATTGTCCGTCCCTACACCACAAACGGATGATGGAGGAATGAGGGAGGGTAGGCGGGAAATGATAAAGGAATGATATTAATTTTTTTTATTTCGAATATTTTGTGAGGGCCGGAACTTTCAATCTTGGTGATGGTTGTGCTGTGATGATTCTCCGGCCCTACTCACAAACGGATGATGGAGGAATGAGGGAGGGTAGGTGGAAAATGATAAAGGAATGATATTAATTTTTTTTTATTTCGAATAATTTGTGAGGGCCGGAGCTGTTGATCTTGGTGATGGTGCTGCTGTAAAGATTCTCCGGCCCTACGCCACAAACGGATGATGGAGGAATGAGGGAGGGTAGGTGGAAATGATAAAGGAATGATATTAATTTTTTATTTCGAATATTTTGTGAGGGCCGAGCTGTTGATCTTGGTGATGGTGGTGCTTGTGATGATTCTCAGACCCTACGCCACAAACGGATGATGGAGGAATGAGGGAGGGTAGGAGGGAAATCTTAAAGAATGATATAAATTTTTTATTTCGAATATTTTGTGAGGGCCGGAGCTGTTGATCTTGGTGATGGTGCTGCTGTGTGATGATTCTCCGTCCCTACACCACAAACGGATGATGGAGGAATGAGGGAGGGTAGGCGGGAAAAGATAAATGAATGATATTTATTCTCTTTATTTCGAATAATTTGTGAGGGCCGGAGCTGTCGATCTTGGTGATGGTTGTGCTGTGATGATTCTCCTAACCTACTCACAAACGAATGTAGGAGGAATAAAGGAGGGTAGGTGGGAAGTGATAAAGGAATGATATTCATTTTTTTTTTTTCGAATATTTTGCGAGGGCTTGTTGATCTTGGTGATGGTGCTGCTGTAAAGATTCTCCGGCCCTACGCCACAAACGGATGATGGAGGAATGAGGGAGGGTAGGTGGGAAATCTTAAAGGAATGATATAATTTTTTTTATTTCGAATATTTTGTGAGGGCCGGAGCTGTTGATCTTGGTGATGCTGGTGTTGTGATGATTCTCAGACCCTACTCAGAAACGGATGATGGAGGAATGAGGGAGGGTAGGAGGGAAATCTTATAGACTTGATATAAAATTTTTTATTTCGAATATTTTGTGAGGGCCGGAACTTTCAATCTTGGTGATGGTTGTGCTGTGATGATTCTCCTAACCTACTCACAAACGGATGATGGAGGAATGAGGGAGGGTAGGTAGGAAGTGATAAAGGATTGAAATTCATTTTTTTTATTTCGAATATTTTGCGAGGGCCGGAGCTTTTTATTTTGGTGATGGTGCTGCTGTAAAGATTCTCCGGCCCTACGCGACAAACGGATGATGGAGGAATGAGGGAGGGTAGGAGGATAATATAAATGATAAAGGAATGATATAAATTTTTTTTATTTCAAATATTTTGTGAGGGCCGGAGCTGTGGATCTTGGTCATGCTGGTGTTGTGATGATTCTCAGACCCTACTCAGAAACGGATGATAGAAGAATGAGAGGGTAGGAGGGAAATCTTAGAGGAATGATATAAATTTTTTATTTCGAATATCTTGTGAGAGCCGGAGCCGTCGATCTTGGTGATGGTGCTGCTGTGATGATTCTCCGAACCTACTCAGAAGCGGATGATGGAGGAATGAGGGAGGGTAGGAGGTAAATCTTAAAGGAATGATATTTATTTTTTTATTTCGAATATTTTGTGAGGGCCGGAACTTTCAAATGGTTGTGCCGTGATGATTCTCCTAACCTACTCACAAACGGATGACGGAGGAATGAGGGAGGGTAGGTAGGAAGTGATAAAGGAATGAAATTCATTTTTTTATTTCGAATATTTTGCGAGGGCTAGAGCTGTTGATCTTGGTGATGGTGCTGCTGTAATGATTCTCCGGCCCTACGCCACAAACGGATTATGGAGGAATAAGGGAGGGTAAGTGGGAAATCTTAAAGGAATGATATAAATTTTTTTTTTTATTTCGAATATTTTGTGAGGGCCGGAGCTGTTGATCTTGGTGATGCTGGTGTTGTGATGATTCTCAGACCCTACTCAGAAACGGATGATGGAGGAATGAGGGAGGGTAGGAGGGAAATCTTAAAGACATGATATAAAATTTTTTATTTCGAATATTTTGTGAGGGCCGGATCTGTCGATTTTTGTGATGGTGTTGCTGTGACGATTCTCTGGCCTGCGCCACAAACGGTTGATGGTGGAATGAGGGAGGCTATGTGGGAAATGATAAAGGAATGACATTAAATTTTTTATTTCGAATATTTTGTGAGGGCCGGAACTTTCAATCTTGGTGATGGTTGTGCTGTGATGATTCTCCCAACCTACTCACAAACGGATGACGGAGGAATGAGGGAGGGTAGGTAGGAAGTGATAAAGGAATGAAATTCATTTTTTTATTTCGAATTTTTTTTCGAGGGCCGGAGCTGTTGATCTTGGTGATGGTGCTGCTGTAAAGATTCTCCGGCTCTACGCCGAAAACGGTTGATGGAGGAATGAGGGAGGGTAGGCGGGATATGATAAAGGAATGATATTAATTATTTTTATTTCGAATATTTTGTGAGGGCCGGAACTTTCAATCTTGGTGATGGTTGTGCTGTGATGATTCTCCTAACCTACTCACAAACGGATGATGGAGGAATGAGGGAGGGTAGGTACGAAGTGATAAAGGATTGAAATTCATTTTTTTATTTCGAATATTTTGCGAGGGCTAGAGCTGTTGATCTTGGTGATGGTGCTGCTGTGATGATTCTCAGACCCTACTCAGAAACGGATGATAGAGTAATGAGGGAGGGTAGGAGGGAAATCTTAAAGGAATGATATAAATTTTTTTATTTGAAATATTTTGTGAGGGCCGGAGCTGTTGATCCTTGTGATGGTGTTGCTGTGACGATTCTCTGGCTTGCGCCACAAACGGTGGATGGTGGAATGAGGGAGGGTAGGTGGGAAATGATAAAGGAATGATATTAATTTTTTATTTCGAATATTTTGTGAGGGCCGGAGCTGTCGATCTGCATGATGCTGGTGTAGTGATGATTCTCCGATTCTACTCAGAAATTGATGATGGAGGAATGAGGGAGGGTAGGAGGGAAATCTTAAAGGAATGATATAAATTTTTTTATTTCGAATATTTTGTGAGGGCCGGAGCTGTTGATCTTGCTGATGCTGGTGTTGTGATGATTCTCAGACCCTACTCAGAAACGGATGATGGAGGAATGAGGGAGGGTAGGAGGGAAATCTTAAAGACATGATATAAAATTTTTTTATTTCGAATATTTTGTAAGGGCCGGATCCGTCTATCTTTGTGATGGTGTTGCTGTGACGATTCTCCGGCCTACGCCACAAACGGTTGATGGAGGAATGAGGGAGGGTAGGTGGAAATGATAAATGAATGATATTAATTTTTTTTTATTTCGAATATTTTGTGAGGGCCGGAGCTGTCGATCTTCATGATGCTGGTGTAGTGATGATTCTCCGACCCTACTCAGAAACGGATGATGGAGGAATGAGGGAGGGTAGGAGGGAAATCTTAAAGGAATGATATAAATTTTTTTATTTCGAATATTTTGTGAGGGCCGGAGCCGTCGATCTTGGTGATGGTGCTTCTGTGATGATTCTCCGGCACTACGCCACAAACGGATGATGGAGGAATGAGGGAGGGTAGGTAGCAAATGATAAAGGAATGATATTAATTTTTTTATTTCGAATATTTGGATAGGTCCGGAACTGTCGATCTTTGTGATGGTTGTGCTGTGATGATTCTCCGAACCTACTCACAAACGGATGATGGAGGAATGAGGGAGGGTAGGTGGAAAATGATAAAGGAATTATATTAATTTTTTTTATTTCGAATAATTTGTGAGGGCCGGAGCTGTCGATCTGCATGTTGCTGGTGTAGTGATGATTCTCCGACCCTACTCAGAAATTGATGATGGAGGAATGAGGGAGGGTAGGTGGGAAATCTTAAAGGAATGATATAAATTTTTTTATTTCGAACGTTTTGTGAGGGCCGGAGCCGTCGATCTTGGTGATGGTGGTGATGTGATGATTCTCCTGCCTTCGCCATAACCGGATGATGGAGGAATGAGGGAGGGTAAGTGGGAAATCTTAAAGGAATGATATAAATTTTTTTATTTCGAATTTTTTGTAAGGACGGATCTGTCGATTTTTGTGATGGTGTTGCTGTGATGATTCTCCGGCCCTATACGCCACAAACGGTTTATGGAGGAATGAGGGAGAGTAAGTGGGAAATGATAAAGGAATGATATTAATTTTTTTTATATCTAATATTTTGTGAGAGCCGAAGCTGTCGATATTCGTGATGCTGGTGTAGTGATGATTCTCCGACCCTACTCAGAAACGGATGATGGAGGAATGAGGGAGGGTAGGAGGGAAATCTTAAAGACATGATATAAAATTTTTTATTTCGAATATTTTGTGAGGGCCGGAACTTTCAATCTTGGTGATGGTTGTGCTGTGATGATTCTCCTAACCTACTCACAAACGGATGATGGAGGAATGAGGGAGGGTAGGTAGGAAGTGATAAAGGAATGAAATTCATTTTTTTATTTCGAATTTTTTTTCGAGGGCCGGAGCTGTTGATCTTGGTGATGGTGCTGCTGTAAAGATTCTCCGGCTCTACGCCGAAAACGGATGATGGAGGAATGAGGGAGGGTAGGTGGGAAGTGATAAAGGAATGATATTCATTTTTTTTAATTCGAATATTTTGCGAGGGCTAGAGCTGTTTATCTTGGTGATGGTGCTGCTGTAAAGATTCTCCGGCCCTACGCGACAAACGGATGATGGAGGAATAAGGAAGGGTAAGTATGAAATCTTAAAGGAATGATATAAATTTTTTTTATTTCGAATATTTTGTGAGGGCCGGAGCTGTTGATCTTGGTGATGCTGGTGTTGTGATGATTCTCAGACCCTACTCAGAAACGGATGATGGAGGAATGAGGGAGGGTAGGTGGGAAATCTTAAAGACATGATATTAATTTTTTTATTTCGAATAATTTGTGAGGGCCGGAGCTGTCGATCTTGGTGATGGTGGTGCTATGATGATTCTCCTAACCTACTCACAAACGAATGATGGAGGAATGAGGGAGGGTAGGTGGGAAGTGATAAAGGAATGATATTCATTTTTTTTAATTCGAATATTTTGCGAGGGCTAGAGCTGTTTATCTTGGTGATGGTGCTGCTGTAAAGATTCTCCGGCCCTACGCGACAAACGGATGATGGAGGAATAAGGAAGGGTAAGTGGGAAATCTTAAAGGAATGATATAAATTTTTTTTATTTCGAATATTTTGTGAGGGCCGGAGCTGTTGATCTTGGTGATGCTGCTGTTGTGATGATTCTCAGACCCTACTCAGAAACGGATGATGGAGGAATGAGGGAGGGTAGGAGGGAAATCTTAAAGACATGATATAAAATTTTTTATTTCGAATATTTTGTGAGGGCCGGATCTGTCGATTTTCGTGATGGTGTTGCTGTGACGATTCTCTGGCCAGCGCCACAAACGGTTGATGGTGGAATGAGGGAGGGTAGGTGGGAAATGATAAAGGAATGATATTAATTTTTTTTATTTCGAATGTTTTGTGAGGGCCGGAGCTGTTGATCTTGGTGATGCTGGTGTTGTGATGATTCTCCTTTCCGTACTCAAAACGGATGATGGTGAGGTAGATCTTGGTGAAATGATTCTCCGGCACTACGCCAAAACGGATGATGGAGGAATGAGGGAGGGTAGGTGATAAAGGAATGATATTAATTTTTTTATTTCGAATATTTTGTGAGGCCGGAACTGTCGATCTTGGTGATGGTTGTGCTGTGATGATTCTCCGAACCTACGCCACAAACGGATGATGGAGGAATGAGGGAGGGTAGGTGGGAAAATGATAAAGGAATTATATTAATTTTTTATTTCGAATAATTTGTGAGGGCCGGAGCTGTCGATCTTGGTGATGGTGCTGCTGTAAAGATTCTCCGGCTCTACGCCGAAAACGGATGATGGAGGAATGAGGGAGGGTAGGTGGGAAGTGATAAAGGAATGATATTCATTTTTTTTAATTCGAATATTTTGCGAGGGCTAGAGCTGTTTATCTTGGTGATGGTGCTGCTGTAAAGATTCTCCGGCCCTACGCGACAAACGGATGATGGAGGAATAAGGAAGGGTAAGTATGAAATCTTAAAGGAATGATATAAATTTTTTTTATTTCGAATATTTTGTGAGGGCCGGAGCTGTTGATCTTGGTGATGCTGGTGTTGTGATGATTCTCAGACCCTACTCATAAACGGATGATGGAGGAATGAGGGAGGGTAGGAGGGAAATCTTAAAGACATGATATAAAATTTTTTATTTCGAATATTTTGTGAGGGCCGGATCTGTCGATTTTCGTGATGGTGTTGCTGTGACGATTCTCTGGCCAGCGCCACAAACGGTTGATGGTGGAATGAGGGAGGGTAGGTGGGAAATGATAAAGGAATGATATTAATTTTTTTTATTTCGAATATTTTGTGAGGGCCGGAACTTTCAATCTTGGTGATGGTTGTGCTGTGATGATTCTCCTAACCTACTCACAAACGGATGATGGAGGAATGAGGGAGGGTAGGTAGGAAGTGATAAAGGAATGAAATTCATTTTTTTTATTTCGAATATTTTGCGAGGGCCGGAGCTGTTGATCTTGATGATGGTGCTGCTGCAAAGATTCTTCGGCCCTACGTCGAAAACGGATGATGGAGGTATGAGGGAGGGTAGGTGAAAATAGATAAAGGAATGATATTAATTTTTTTTATTTCGAATAATTTGTGAGGGACGGAGCTTTTGATCTTGGTGATGGTGCTGCTGTAAAGATTCTCCGGCCCTACGCGACAAACGGATGATGGAGGACTGAGGGAGGGTAGGCGGGAAATGATAAATGATAAAGGAATGATATAAATTTTTTTATTTCAAATATTTTGTGAGGGCCGGAACTGTCGATCTTGGTGATGGTGGTGCTGTGATGATTCTCCAGCCCTACGCCCAAAACGGTTGATGGAGGAATGAGGGAGGGTAGGTGGGAAATCTTAAAGGAATGATATTAATTTTTTTTTATTTCGAATATTTTGTGAGGGCCGGAGCTGTTGATCTTGGTGATGCTGGTGTTGTGTTGATTCTCAGACCCTACTCAGAAACGGATGATAGAGTAATGAGGGAGGGTAGAGGGAAATCTTAGAGGAATGATATAAATTTTTTATTTTGAATATTTTGTGAGAGCTGGAGCTGTCGATCTTGGTGATGGTGGTGCTGTGATGATTCTCCGGGCCTACGCCACAAACGGATGATGGAGGAATGGGGGAGGGTAGGTGGGAAGTGATAAAGGAATATTATTCATTTTTTTATTTCGAATATTTTGCGAGGGCTAGAGCTGTTGATCTTGGTGATGGTGCTGCTGTAATGATTCTCCGGCCCTACGCCACAAACGGATGATGGAGGAATAAGGGAGGGTAAGTGGGAAATCTTAAAGGAATGATATAAATTTTTTTATTTCGAATATTTTGTGAGGGCCGGAGCTGTTGATCTTGGTGATGCTGGTGTTGTGATGATTCTCAGACCCAACTCAGAAACAGATGATGGAGGAATGAGGGAGGGTAGGAGGGAAATCTTAAAGACATGATATAAAATTTTTTATTTCGAATATTTTGTGAGGGCCGGATCTGTCGATTTTTGTGATGGTGTTGCTGTGACGATTCTCTGGCCTGCGCCACAAACGGTTGATGGTGGAATGAGGGAGGGTAGGTGGGAAATGATAAAGGAATGATATTAATTTTTTTTATTTCGAATATTTTGTGAGGGCCGGAACTTTCAATCTTGGTGATGGTTGTGCTGTGATGATTCTCCTAACCTACTCACAAACGGATGATGGAGGAATGAGGGAGGGTAGGTAGGAAGTGATAAAGGAATGAAATTCATTTTTTTATTTCGAATATTTTGCGAGGGCCGGAGCTGTTGATCTTGGTGATGGTGCTGCTGTAAAGATTCTCCGGCTCTACGCCGAAAACGGTTGATGGAGGAATGAGGGAGGGTAGGTGAAAAAAGATAAAGGAATGATATTAATTTTTTTTATTTCGAATAATTTGTGAGGGACGGAGCTGTCGATCTTGGTGATGGTGCTGCTGTAAAGATTCTCCGGCCCTACGCCAAAATGGTTGATGGTGGAATGAGGGAGGGTAGGTGGGAAATGATAAAGGAATGATATTAATTTTTTTTATTTCGAATGTTTTGTGAGGGCCGGAGCTGTTGATCTTGGTGATGCTGGTGTTGTGATGATTCTCAGACCCTACTCAGAAACGGATGATAGAGGAATGAGGGAGGGTAGGAGGGAAATCTTAGAGGAATGATATAAATTTTTTTTATTTCGAATATTTTGTGAGGGCCGGAGCCGTCGATCTTGGTGATGGTGCTGCTGTGATGATTCTCCGAACCTACTCAGAAACGGATGATGGAGGAATGAGGGAGGGTAGGAGGTAAATCTTAAAGGAATGATATAAATATTTTTATTTGAAATATTTTGTGAGGGCCGGAGCTGTTGATCTTGGTGATGGGTGTTGTGATGATTCTCCGGACCCTACTCAGAAATGGATGATGGAGGAATGAGGGAGGGTAAGTGTGAAATCTTAAAGGAATGATATAAATTTTTTTATTTCGAATATTTTGTAAGGACGGATCTGTCGATTTTGTGATGGTGTTGCTGTGATGATTCTCCGGCCCTACGCCACAAACGGATGATGGAGGAATGAGGGAGGGTAAGTGGGAAATGATAAAGGAATGATATTAATTTTTTTTATTTCGAATATTTTGTTAGGGCCGGAACTGTCGATCTTGGTGATGGTGTGCTGTGAAAGATTCTCCGTCCTACACCACAAACGGATGATGGAGGAATGAGGGAGGGTAGGCGGGAAATGATAAAGGAATGATATTAATTTTTTTATTTCGAATATTTTGTGAGGGCCGGAACTTTCAATCTTGGTGATGGTTGTGCTGTGATGATTCTCCGGCCTACTCACAAACGGATGATGGAGGAATGAGGGAGGGTAGGTGGGAAATGATAAAGGAATGATATTAATTTTTTTATTTCGAATATTTTGTGAGGGCCGGAGCTGTCGATCTTGGTGATGGTGCTGCTGTAAAGATTCTCCGTCCCTACACCACAAACGGATGATGGAGGAATGAGGGAGGGTATGCGGGAAAAGATAAATGAATGATATTTATTCTCTTTATTTCGAATAATTTGTGAGGGCCGGAGCTGTCGATCTTGGTGATGGTTGTGCTGTGATGATTCTCCTAACCTACTCACAAACGGATGATGGAGGAATGAGGGAGGGTAGGTAGGAAGTGATAAAGGAATGAAATTCATTTTTTTTTATTTCGAATATTTTGCGAGTGCCGGAGCTTTTTATTTTGGTGATGGTGCTGCTGTAAAGATTCTCCGGCCCTACGCGACAAACGTATGATGGAGGAATGAGGGAGGGTAGGAGGATAATATAAATGATAAAGGAATGATATAAATTTTTTTATTTCAAATATTTTGTGAGGGCCGGAGCTGTGGATCTTGGTCATGCTGGTGTTGTGATGATTCTCAGACCCTACTCAGAAACGGATGATGGAGGAATGAGGGAGGGTAGGAGGGAAATCTTAAAGACATGATATAAAATTTTTTATTTCGAATATTTTGTGAGGGCCGGAACTTTCAATCTTGGTGATGGTTGTGCTGTGATGATTCTCCTAACCTACTCACAAACGGATGATGGAGGAATGAGGGAGGGTAGGTAGGAAGTGATAAAGGAATGAAATTCATTTTTTTTTATTTCGAATATTTTGCGAGTGCTGGAGCTTTTTATTTTGGTGATGGTGCTGCTGTAAAGATTCTCCGGCCCTACGCGACAAACGTATGATGGAGGAATGAGGGAGGGTAGGAGGATAATATAAATGATAAAGGAATGATATAAATTTTTTTATTTCAAATATTTTGTGAGGGCCGGAGCTGTGGATCTTGGTCATGCTGGTGTTGTGATGATTCTCAGACCCTACTCAGAAACGGATGATAGAGTAATGAGGGAGGGTAGGAGGGAAATCTTAGAGGAATGATATAAATTTTTTATTTCGAATATCTTGTGAGAGCCGGAGCCGTCGATCTTGGTGATGGTGC
Source organism: Trichonephila clavipes (assembly GCA_019973935.1). NCBI lineage: Eukaryota > Metazoa > Arthropoda > Arachnida > Araneae > Nephilidae > Trichonephila > Trichonephila clavipes. The sequence goes on along the minus strand of BMAU01007577.1, from coordinate 3,190 downwards.
TGCTGTGATGATTCTCCGAACCTACTCAGAAGCGGATGATGGAGGAATGAGGGAGGGTAGGAGGTAAATCTTAAAGGAATGATATAAATTTTTTTTTATTTCGAATATTTTGTGAGGGCCGGAACTTTCAATCTTGGTGATGGTTGTGCCGTGATGATTCTCCGGCCTACGCCACAAACGGATGATGGAGGAATGAGGGAGGGTAGGTAGGAAGTGATAAAGGAATGAAATTCATTTTTTATTTCGAATATTTTGCGAGGGCTAGAGCTGTTGATCTTGGTGATGGTGCTGCTGTAATGATTCTCCGGCCCTACGCCACAAACGGATGATGGAGGAATAAGGGAGGGTAAGTGGGAAATCTTAAAGGAATGATATAAATTTTTTTTATTTCGAATATTTTGTGAGGGCCGGAGCTGTTGATCTTGGTGATGCTGGTGTTGTGATGATTCTCAGACCCTACTCAGAAACGGATGATGGAGGAATGAGGGAGGGTAGGAGGGAAATCTTAAAGACATGATATAAAATTTTTTATTTCGAATATTTTGTGAGGGCCGGATCTGTCGATTTTTGTGATGGTGTTGCTGTGACGATTCTCTGGCCTGCGCCACAAACGGTTGATGGTGGAATGAGGGAGGGTAGGTGGGAAATGATAAAGGAATGACATTAATTTTTTATTTCGAATATTTTGTGAGGGCCGGAACTTTCAATCTTGGTGATGGTTGTGCTGTGATGATTCTCCTAACCTACTCACAAACGGATGACGGAGGAATGAGGGAGGGTAGGTAGGAAGTGATAAAGGAATGAAATTCATTTTTTTTATTTCGAATTTTTTTTTTTTCGAGGGCCGGAGCTGTTGATCTTGGTGATGGTGCTGCTGTAAAGATTCTCCGGCTCTACGCCGAAAACGGTTGATGGAGGAATGAGGGAGGGTAGGCGGGAAATGATAAAGGAATGATATTAATTTTTTTTATTTCGAATATTTTGTGAGGGCCGGAACTTTCAATCTTGGTGATGGTTGTGCTGTGATGATTCTCCGGCCCTACTCACAAACGGATGATGGAGGAATGAGGGAGGGTAGGTACGAAATGATAAAGGAATGATATTCATTTTTTTATTTCGAATATTTTTGTGAGGGCTAGAGCTGTTGATCTTGGTGATGCTGGTGTTGTGATGATTCTCAGACCCTACTCAGAAACGGATGATAGAGTAATGAGGGAGGGTAGGAGGGAAATCTTAAAGGAATGATATAAATTTTTTATTTGAAATATTTTGTGAGGGCCGGAGCCGTCGATCTTGTGATGGTGTTGCTGTGACGATTCTCCGGCTTACGCCACAAACGGTGATGGTGGAATGAGGGAGGGTAGGTGGGAAATGATAAAGGAATGATATTAATTTTTTTATTTCGAATATTTTGTGAGGGCCGGAGCTGTCGATCTTGCATGATGCTGGTGTTGTGATGATTCTCCGACCCTACTCAGAAATTGATGATGGAGGAATGAGGGAGGGTAGGAGGGAAATCTAAAGGAATGATATAAATTTTTTATTTCGAATATTTTGTGAGGGCCGGAGCCGTCGATCTTGGTGATGGTGCTGCTGTGATGATTCTCCGGCACCTACGCCACAAACGGTTGATGGATGGAATGAGGGAGGGTTTGGGAAATGTAAAGGAATGATATTAAATTTTTTTTATTTCGAATATTTTTTAGGTCGGAACTGTCGATTTTGTGATGGTGTTGCTGTGAAGATTCTCCGGCCCTACGCCACAAACGGTTGATGGAGGAATGAGGGAGGGTAGGTGGGAAATGATAAAGGAATGATATTAATTTTTTTATTTCGAATATTTTGTGAGGGCTTGAGCTGTCGATCTTGGTGATGCTGGTGTTGTGATGATTCTCCGACCCTACGCAGAAACGGATGATGGAGGAATGAGGGAGGGTAGGTGGGAAATCTTAAAGGAATGATATAAATTTTTTTATTTCGAATATTTTGTGAGGGCCGGAGCTGTTGATCTTGGTGATGGTGGTGTTGTGATGATTCTCCGACCCTACTCAGGGCAAAAACGGATGATGGAGGAATGAGGGAGGGTAGGGGAAATCTTAAAGAATGATATAAAATTTTTTTATTTCGAATATTTTGTGAGGGCCGGATCTGTCGATCCTTTGTGATGGTGTTGCTGTGATGATTCTCCGGCCCTACGCCACAAACGGTTGATGGAGGAATGAGGGAGGGTAGGTGGGAAATGATAAAGAATGATATTAATTTTTTTTATTTCGAATATTTTGTGAGGGCCGGAGCTGTGCTGGTGTCTGATTCTCCGACCCTACTCAGAAACGGATGATGGAGGAATGAGGGAGGGTAGGAGGGAAATGGAATGATATAAATTTTTTTATTTCGAATATTTTGTGATGTTTCTGGTGCCTGTGATGATTCTCCGGCACTACGCCAAAACGGATGATGGAGGAATGAGGGAGGGTAGGTGGGAAATGATAAAGGAATGATATTAATTTTTTTTATTTCGAATATTTTGTTAGGGCCGGAACTGTCGATCTTGGTGATGGTTGTGCTGTGATGATTCTCCGAACCTACTCACAAACGGATGATGGAGGAATGAGGGAGGGTAGGTGGAAAATGATAAAGGAATTATATTAAATTTTATTTCGAATAATTTGTGAGGGCCGGAGCTGTTATCTTGGTGATGGTGCTGCTGTAAAGATTCTTCGGCCCTACGTCGAAAACGGTTGATGGAGGAATGAGGGAGGGTAGGTGAAAAAGATAAAGGAATGATATTAATTTTTTATTTCGAATAATTTGTGAGGGACGGAGCTGTCGATCTTGGTGATGGTTGTGCTGGGATGATTCTCCGTCCCTACACCACAAACGGATGATGGAGGAATGAGGGAGGGTAGGCGGGAAATGATAAATGAATGATATTAATTCTCTTTATTTCGAATAATTTGTGAGGGCCGGAGCTGTCGATCTTGGTGATGGTTGTGCTGGGATGATTCTCCTAACCTACTCACAAACGAATGATGGAGGAATGAGGGAGGGTAGGTGGGAAGTGATAAAGGAATGATATTCATTTTTTTTTTATTTCGAATATTTTATGAGGGCTAGAGCTGTTGATCTTGGTGATGGTGCTGCTGTAAAGATTCTTCGGCCCTACGCCACAAACGGATGATGGAGGAATAAG